>JAQQPU010008349.1:2161-12223 GCA_029168905.1 Artemia sp. Kazakhstan ARC1039 | reverse complement strand
ACAAAAAATTTCTACATTCTTGGATTGCGAATTTTCTAGAAATGGTGAGTTGATTCAAAAGTTAGTAGGTAATTACATAGTACCCTCGAGTAAACACTTGCTTTCCGGATCAACTTTGTTTAGCCTTTCAAAGAAAGAAGTTGAGTTGTATAGTGAAACTTTTAGGATCAATTAAAAAATAAACTCCTGAAATTCTCTGAAACTTTAATTTAACTAGAGCATGCACTTTCACCTTAAATATTAAGGCAAAATTGCCCTGAAAGTGGCTATTTGCCCCATGTAAGTTTGTTCCAAGGATGATAGTTTCCCGACTGTCTAATGACCTTCTAAGCATTAAATTAACTGAAACATTGGGTACTTTCACTACTTTTTTTTAAACTACTTTTAAAGTAGCTTGCTACTTTTTCAAACTTTCGTAGTTTTCAAACTACTTTACAACTATTTTCTTGTATTTGTTGACTTTGCAGTTGTAACCACTTTCCAGTGACTTGCTGAAAAACAGCCGGCGCAGTGTATTCGATACTGATAATCATTAAAATCAAAACATTCAACATCAAATCACTCCTTGCAAGGCTCTATGGACGAATTGTCTTGCATAAATATGAAATCAACCCACAATTTCAGCTTGGACCGGAAAACAACCGCATGTGGGCATAAAAAAAAGAGAAAAAAAAAAAGATATCGAATGTTTTTACACAATCCTTTTAAAGGCACAAAAGAAATGATACTTTCTAGCCCGTTTAGGTAAAGTATTCCAGGCCAACTGACAAGCAGCCTGCGAGTTGAGATCTGACTGATGGACTGAATTGAACTCAAATATTATCATAATTGCGAAGATAATATGTAGAATGGTATAAGACAGAAGAAGGCCTGGTTTTAGGGGCCGCAGGAACACCACCGCGTAATCGAAGAAAACAAAAAACATCACACAATATAAAATGAATTTAAATCAAACAACGGCTTATTAATAGATCTATCTTTATTAAGGAGAAGGCTCCTTGCTTTATCATATACACTAGAGAGTGGTATCAGAAGGGAAGAAAATATTGACATCCTTATACCGAGGCAATAAGTGACGCAAGACCGAATTAAAATGTGAAACATTTTTTTAGAACCAACCAAGGAAGAATATGTTTAAGCTTTCTAAAAAATTTAAAAATTTTTAAAATAGAAAATTTTAAGAATTTTTAGATTCCTAGATATCTTAGTTTTACTTTGATGCCTGAAGGAGATATTCTCATCAAGAAAAATACCTTGGAACTTAACATAATGACAACTGGGTCTACTGGGAAAACCCCCTGGAAAGATGAATTTCCGAAACTTGCGGGCAAGCCAACGAAATTCTCGTGAAAATCAGGAGGCTACACTTATCAACATTTAATGCCAGGCAATTGGTATTGAACCACAAAACTACACTCTCAAAACAATGTACTGAACTTAATACGGCTTTCAAGCTCCTTTCTGACAGCAGTGCCAAGGTTATTGTCATCAGCGAAGGCAACAAGATTGTCGTCACCAGTTAATGGAGATAGGGCATGGAAAGATTCGGGGTGATATAGACAACAACAGATTGTTTGTTTTTGGTTCGTAATCGTAAAAATAACATCGTCAATATAAATTAAGAACAGAACCAAACTTAGAATTGAGGCTTGGGGAGCCCAAAACTCAACTCAGTGACAAGTCTGTTTATCTCTACCTCGGTAACAGGCTTCAAAGCCATCCATTTCAAGCAAGTTGGACCAAACAATTTCAAATCAGACTTGAGCTTATTGAAGAAGCAATTTATTTTTTCCACATTAGAGAAATAGGAAATAAATACCTCTTGAACACCAAGTTCACCCTGAACAACCTAGCCATCAATCATCAAACTTGGAGGAAAACAAGAAGGCGGAGACAAAGGTTTGACGACAGAATTACTCACTAGCCAGGTTTCCCGAATATTCTATCCCCAATTCAAAAATTCCTGAAATCAATAAAGACGTTTGATCTACCAAGTCAAAAAATTATGAATATTCCTGCATTTTTTGAAACTTTCAAGGCGAGCAGCAAGTGCACTTGTCAATGACTGTTGATTTTTGAGATTTCCAAATGTTAATTTTTCTTCATCGGCTTCTGAGAAGGCCTGACGTCATCCTACATATATTGACAATAAAAGAATTGACAGAACCATGAAAGGAGTCAAACTGTGAGCCAAAATCCTTATCTCTGTCAAATATATATCCCGTAGCGTCTCTGCTAACCGGGATCTACAAAGAGTTGGCTCATTTTGGCCATATTTAAAGGCAGTCGAGCTAAACTGAGAAGTAACCAGTTCTTTCACTTTTATTCTTTCACTTTTACAAATATCTGTTTTATTTCCTAAGAAAGATTAGTTACTTTCACCAATATATTAACAATTTGAAATGAAGGAAAACTTGTAAGAATAAAAATAGGAAAATTGACGAAAGTGAACAATTGACGAAACCTTACCTTGAACAATATATGAGGCAAGTAACGCTGCTGTGCTGTCATGACAGTGAAGTATGCCTTGAGCTAAGTCACGCTTAATTTGAAGGCCAAAAAGGTATCTTGTAAATTCTTCTTCCAACTGAGTGGGATCTGGAGTGTAGAATTTCACAACAAATCGAAGAAGGGGGTCTACTAGACTAAAATTGAGCTGTCGGCAAATTGGTTTTTCAAGATCAAGCCAAAACTGAGGACAAGAATAAAAGAAAAAACTATTAGTAATAATAATTTATTATTATAATATTAGTAATAATATTAGTAACAATAATAAATATGCCACATTAAAACAGTGAAGAAAAAGATAAAGTATTAGGGATAAGCTTGGAAAGTAATGAGAAACGTGATACAACTGCTCAGAAGTACGTAATCCCTCGTTAGTAGGGAAGTGATGGCTTAGTTTATCCCTAACACGTTTTGAAACCAACACTGATGAATCGTTGTTCAGTGCAATGTAGAAGCCAGTTGAGGGCGAGCGTGTGTTTATCATTAACTGTGTAACATGGAGGAAAAACAGGAACAATGTGTTTATGCACATTCACTCATGAGACATCTGTGCACAACATTCTTTCCAAAATTGCTGCCAACGAGTAGAAGAAGCACTGACTGAAAATGTCACAAGAACTTCTTATTCGAGCAGAAATGGATCAAAATCTTGAAAAGGGTAAGAACACGTGAGGAATCATCTTTTTTGGGTATGATTCGTAAAAAAAGGTCCCTGTCTTGTAAGTTGAAGAGACCAGATTCACCACGACATAAGAAAGCGCAGCAAATCTGGTCAAAAGTGAAGACACTGTTGGCATTACTTTTCAATTCTATATGGATTTTTCATCATGAATTTGAGGGGAGAATACAATCAACCACGAACATATGTCTTTAAACTTTTGCGCAAAAATATCAGTAAAAATGCCCACCCTCTGGGAGGAGAAAAATTGCTTCCTCCACGAAAACCCAGTCAACCCAGCTGTTTGTTCCCAGTCAAGGTGATTTGGCCTAATTCAGCATTCCTGTGGGTCCGCTGTCAGCCTGTTTAAGTGATTTGGTGTCTACAAAATTTTAAAAATTAAAATTATCCATGAAAGTGGAAACATTTGACTCAATTGACGACATCTAAGCAAAAACGCGGCGCAAAACGCCTTTACGGAGGAATTTTTTTCAAATGCTTCGAAAAGTGGAAACACTATTGGACTCGTTGTACTTATTGAGAAGAAGACTAATTTCAAGGGGATCAAGCCTGAAACTGATCCCAATTTCAAATTACAAGCACAATCTTAACATTTTTCAGTCAAACCCTGTACATCTGTAAGTTAGCTTTCCGTACTTCTTTAGGTAAAAGAAGACATAAATTTATCTTTTCTTCAGGACGCTTTTTAATACTCATCAAGAAACACAAGCAGGCTCGCACAATAGCAAGACACACATCTTTTTAATCCGTAAGCTAGTTTCCGTACTTCTTAGGACAAAAGTAAATACATACTTATTCCTTCACGAGAAAGCTTGTAAATACTCAGAGACACACAGAAACCAGCATTTATCTGGGGCGGGGGGGGGCCGGGTAGATAACAAAAATGAATCTGGTACATGATATGAGAATTTATGGAAATTTGCGACAAATTGTATAAAGATCTTGAAGTATCGGAGGCAACCTCCCAGTGCGTGCCCAGCTTTACGTGTCGGTTTATACGGGTAAGGATTTTGAACTTCATGTATAATTCTCAAAATTTCAAGTTTGCAAAATAGAATTAATGCAAGAAATTTGTATCTTTTTTTGTGGTAAATCTAAAGTAATGGGAAATATGTTTGTCAGGTTAAAACTCAGTCAACATAAGATATTTTTTTGTTATCCATTGAGGATGTGCCCTTTACAAATAATCAGGGATGATTGATGATATCATAAGAATCTTTCCATAAAATCATTTTGCCATCATCATTTTTAAAATCACCATTATTTCAGTTATTACCAAGTGTAATTACAAAAAGATTTTTTTCTTGGACAAATTTTGTGTTTCATTATTATTTTTTTTCCCTGCAAAAAGTTTAATTGCTTTTTTCTGTAGTCTGACAGCGTCTGTGCTTTTATAATAATTGCAAAAGTGTTACCGTTTTTTGCCGTCACCGGACAATATGCCACTATTTATCTTTTTTGCCATGGCGAAAAGTGTCATCGATTTTCGTCTTTTTATACATAAGACAGAAAGTTATTCGTTTTTTCTTCTTACTATACTTCACCATTTTTCGGTCACCAGATAAGTTGCTCTTGTTTGTATTGTTTTGCTCTTGTTTGTATATGCCATTGTAAAAGAAGTTTTTTCTTGACAATTGGAAGAAGTGTTGTTGGCTTTCTTAGAAAATTACTGAATATTGCTTCTTTCAGCAGAACAAAACCAATTCCAAAACTTGGACCACCACCAATGTTTACAAAGTCCTTGGAAATCCTATCGTGCCATAATAATGCATTTTAATAACAAAATAAGTTTGCAAATGCAAAAGACTGACTTTTTCATTTAATTAAAGCATATCACTTAATGGTTGAGTATTTTCTACAATGTACAAGTGATAAATAAATGCTTTATGTGTAAAAGTTTAGTCTGTTTATGTTCGTTATTGCTCATACAAGTTGACTACAATTCCTGCTCCGTTTAGGGTTCATTTATTAAGACCATGTTATTTTTAATTTGGATAGTTTATTTTAATATTTGCTATGTTTTGGGTGTTCCCGGTTTTTTCTATTTATAAATATTCGTTTTTAGGTTGACTTACTATTTCTCAGTTAATTTTAGGCTCTTTATTTTTATTTGAAAAAATTCTTTATGAATATTTTCTTTTTTTTAATAATCACTGATCATTTTCAGACTGGCATAGTCCCATTGTAAGGATATCTGTATTAGAAAAAGAAAAAAAAGAGTTTCTTTGCATCGAAACTAAAATATTGGAATACATTCTATACGTTACACAAAATTTCAAATATTCAATCCAAATTTTCGATCCGCAGTTACTTCAAGAAAAAATTCTTGAATAATACTTATGGCGAGGGAGATTTTTAATCAAACTGTCTTCTCATTTTTCCAAAAAAAGGAGCGGATATTTTCAACAATAAAATTTTTTTTTATGATGGATGCAAAAAGCGAAATTAAAGCTTAAAAAAATAAAACTATCGTTTGTCAGTCTATGAAACATAAAACTTTAAAAGGAAACATACTTCCAATAGCAATGGACAATCCTTTCACAATCCTTTTTTTTATACAACACGCAACATGCCTCTCCTTTGCGAAATTGTATTAAAAAAAAAAAAAAAAAAAAATTCAACTGACTGCAATACTGAAACTTAAAACGAACAGAAATTATTCCGTATATTAGGGTAGAAAAAGTCTGCAAGGATTTCAGAAGAAAATATCTGATCCACCCAATCAACAAAACCCCTGCCCCCCCCCCCCAATCTACAAAAAACGACTCCCGTGCAGGGTTGCAGTGCCTGTTGAAAAACTTCAGCCGGTACGCTGTGTCCATCAGCGGTTAGCGAAAAGTTTTATACCTAGTTTTCAAAAAATATATAGCGAAAATCAAGAGAATTGATTAGTGTTTTTTTTCTGTATTTGGTTTTTAATGTGACTATACCGAAGAAATTTGGCAGTACCATGAAAATTTTGGTGAAAATAAAAGTTTATTTATCTGTATATATTCTCTCCATAGATATAATTGTGCATCCAAAGAGATAGAAATACAAATAAAAAGAATTTGTATATCAATCCAGAGAAATGTTCTCCCCACTAAAAATTCTCCCTGTGGAAATCCCTCTCGCCGCAGAAAACTCTCCCGCGAAAAATGTCGTGTTTCACGAGTACAAATAGTACATGAAAACAATGCACAAATTTAAAAATTTGCAGCCCTTCCCCGAGGGTTTTTTGAAGGAGGGGGGGGGGGGGGTCATGTTATCCCTAGAGCCACTTTTATTGGACTTGATCTTTCAATTATGCTGAACCAAATAGCCGTCTCAAAATTTCAATCAGAGGTCTTTCGGGAAGGGGGCTAGCTGCCCTCCAATCTGTATGATCACTTAAAAGGGCACTAAAACTTTTAATTTTTGTTCGACTAAGTCCTCTCCTGATCTTCTATGATTCTTGGTTCGATACTATCATCCCTGAAGAAAACACAAAAGCAACAACAACAAACAACACACATCCGTGATCTTTTTTTGGAATATTTCTGGTCTGCGTCGTTATTATCAAAGTAAAGAGTAACATTAAACACCAAAACCATTAGAATTCACTCCGTATTTTACGGAGTTTCCATATTCTCCGTATTTTACGCGTATTCCGTATTTTTTTTGTAATTACTCCGTATAGGAGGGAGGATATCCACTCTTCATCCATAATCTTCCGGTCGTGGTCGTAGAATCTTCTGAGGATGCTCATTCTATCAGAAATTGAGAGTTCTTGTCCTTTTTTTTAGCTGAAAGTGATTGGAGACCAAGCAGCCCCTGTCTAGAACCTTTTTGACATCTGATCTTTTTTTTACCCCTTAGGACATCTGATCGACATTACGAGGTACTTTCTCTACTTTCTGTTGCTGTTCAATTTTTCATATGGGAGAATTTTCAATAAGAGGGGGAGAATTAACCGGAAGAAATTTCCCGCAGGGAAATTTTCCGAGGGGAAGAGTCTTCCACCGGGTGGAAAATTAGGAGGTGGAAATAAATATAAATTAGCAACGATTTTGTTTTATGTATTTTAGATGGACATTGCGTACATTTAAATTTATTATTTACTTTGAAGTCTTTGCAAAAAGGGCTACTCATTGTTCGTACCATAAGTAGAAGAACAAAACATGACTGAATATGCTACTTCAGCTATTTAAAAAAAAAAATATATTAGAAATGATATAATTTTCGGTGATGATAGCCCAATTTAAGAAACTAGGAAAGGCAGTGTGGTCTTCGAAATTACTTTCCCTCGTATGGTACAGTTAATGACACGAGACTGCAAACCAAGGGCAAGTTTTTTCACGAGGTGAAAAAACATAAACTCACGAGTTTATGGATCATAAATTGGATCCATATCATAAATGTTCATTTTGTCTGCTATACTAAAAGCTATTCTAAAAGAAATAGTGGTGACCCAAGGTATAAGTATTTTCAGCGGTCCACCAACGTCGCAAGATTTAGTCGTAAACCAGGTCTTCTAGAGCCACCAGATTTACTACCTACAGCAAGGAGGATGGAAGCATTTTATCTACCTTCAAGTATTTCTGAAAGATCCTCACTCCATTGGCATGAAATCACGAAAATATGAGTACAGGGCAGCGCATACTTTTTAAATCTAGGGTGGCAGTAAACACAAAATGATCATAAAAAAACAAAACAAACCTATGAACATTCTCTAAACGCAAAGAAATAATTGCCCAATTTAAGAACCTAGGAATTATATTAGGGTGAGTATTGAGAAACAGAATTTATTAGCTGTTTGCGATAGAAATGATATTTATAGCAGTCAAAAATAATATTACCGTAAATCAAGGGTATTATGTCCCTTACAAATGAAAAAAAAACACAAAAAGAAAAAAGGAAAAAAGGAATAAAAAGGTAAAAAGAAAAAAGGAATAAACAAAGTCAGCCACAAAAAAACATGAATCACCTTTGTTCCATTTGTATCCTGATATTCTAATCCAAAGTAGTCAGATTCCAAAAGGCTAAGCTGCCGACAAACCTGGTCGAACAGGACCTGTCCAATGGCTTTTGTCTACAAAAGTGGAACAAAGAAATAAAATAATATATACATTGATCAATTCCAAATAATTACTCTAGTTTTTCTTTATTGGACATCTCTTCGCTTGCTAAATAAACTTACATATTATAAATAATTGTGAAGACCGGTTTTGGTTTATGGATTCGAGTTTTTGAAATATAAGAAAAATTAAATCCTCAAGACAAAAAGACCTCAGGGAGCAGTTTAGATAGTACTCTAAGTCATGAGAATAAAGTAGAAATGAGCAAAAGAGACAATATAAAACTAAAAAGCCGACGAACAAAAATAACAAAATTTGCGATAACAAAATTTGTGATAACAAAACCAGATTTGCTAATTATGAACCGTATAACTGCCGCAAAGACTTCGTTCGAAAGAAAAGACTGTGTGACATACACCTAAGTAAGGGGGATACTGCATGCTTATGAACCCCCACGTTGCGATGCTAAAAAACTTAAATGTTTTTTTCTTTGGTTTCCTACACTTTCAATTAATCTTCTGTTTTTATTTGTTTGTTTGTTTTTTCAAATTTAAGCCCTCGCCCGAAATAAATTCCTGTGTGTGTACCGACCAAACGTTTGAACAAGATGACGACATAGAAAAATGCTATATAATTCAATAAAAGCTAGTAATTTCTAGTAGAAAGCTACTGAAAACCAAACCATTTCTTGGACCACAGTATCTATCTATTTATAACACAAAGAAAATGAGAACATTGTTTTGCCTTGAAAAAAGCCAATTCTTTATACGCAAATGGATTATTTTACTCCAGCATACAAAACATTATACAACACCTTCTACGAAATCCATAAATGGCTTGTTGTCAGCATCTGGCAGTTACACCTACTCTATATATACTGATAACAAAATGTCTAGGTTATCTCACTCGCCATTCCTATGTAACCCACGAAAAATAAGCAAAAACGCATCATCTTTACATAAAATTCATGCATAAAAAATTAAACAATAGCCTCATTACAAATAGCATTACTGTTCTTTTGCAAAGGAAAACCTCCCCGCCGCAACCCTCAAGGATGCCTAACAAGTAGAAATTTTTAAGTTCAACTGAAATTATGTCTCGTATAGAAGAGGCAGAAGTTTTTAATAAGAAAAGAAACACAAGCTTTGAGGCTCTTCGTGTATCATGACTATAAAGGCCATTGCTAATGGAGAACAAGTATTCAAAAGAAAAGAGAAGTAGATTACACAAATGTTTTTTATGTAAAGTTACTAACCTAATAATTTCTAGTGTTTGAAATATCAGGAAGTTGATTCCTAATGGTTTATATTACGGGGAGTCGAAGCTTTAAGAGAAACGAGCATAAAATATTCCATGCATGACAGTGGCGGTTCTTGCCTCTATTGCGCCGGGGGAAAAATTAAGATTGGCGCTCCTCCTGTCTGCCAAAAATTTTTAGTGCAAATTTTCGTTTATCGACAAAACTTTCCATTAATTTAAATCTGAATTTTCTTACTTCATACGGGAAAATATATAGGAAAATTAAAAGTAGCTTTGGGTTCAGTTTGCTTATACTTACTGCCAACTATGCCTCAACTTTATTTTAATAAAAATTAAATTCCAAAATGGTTATGAATGTCAGATTTTTTATTTGAAATTTCGCGTCCCTAAAACTCCTACACCCGGGGCAAGGGCACCCTCTGCCTCCCCCCTAAAATCACCTCTATTGTAGTATAGCGGTTGCTCTCTCCTCAGTCCTTCGATTGTTACGCTAAAGTATTTGAGTGCTTCAAAAAAGCTTCTTATTCCAAATTAACGGGCCCCCATGTATCAGAAAACTGATACATGATACACTAATAT
>JAQQPU010008348.1:22212-34607 GCA_029168905.1 Artemia sp. Kazakhstan ARC1039 | reverse complement strand
TTTAGATAACCATTTTGTTCAACGTAGTTGAAAATTCTGGAAATTAGTTCTTTGAGGATGATAATACCCTCAGAGCCCTCACGGCAAAGGTTGTAAGTTTTGCCCTGGGGACATACAAGCTTAATATAGAAAATTGTTGTAAAAATTTCAAAGAGGGTTCATTTGATTGGAAATTGAAAGGGCTATTGCCCTTTTTAATAGTCGAAAGTAAATGGAGAGTAATTAACCCCCTCTGATGCCCACCATTTCCCCAAACACATTCAATCAAAGTTTAGAGATAGCCATTTTGCTCAAGGTAGTTGAAAGTTCTGGGAATTATGTATTTAAGGATGACAAACCCTCCAGAGCCCCCAGGGCAAAGGTTGTAAGTTATACTCCGGGGGCATATAAGGTTTTTATAGATAGCGTTGTCGTAGAAACTTGAAAAGGGCCCATTCAATTGGAATTTGAGAGGACTAGTGCTCTTTTTAATAATCAAAAGTGATTGTAGACCAACTAATCTCCCTCCCACGCCGACCCTCCCATTTGCCCATTATATTTTATAAAAACTAAATGTTCCCTTAAGATTAAATCAAAATGCACTGTGTTAATGCTAATTAACACAGAACGACTGAGAGTTTTGTGTTCAAACACTCGGGGCTACTTCTGCTCTTAAAATACAACCGAATCAAAATAGTGTAGGTGTATCCAGGCTATCAAAGAAAGTAAAGAGATTTTTTCCGAATGATATAAAATTTTCTATTTCAGGTCAACTAGAGGACGTATTAAACTAAGTTAAAAACTACTGATAGTGTCCAGATTTTGAAAAGGGTGTATGTTGTTAAAAATTGCTGAAATTTTTTCTCCAGCATACAAATACCAGGCCAAAATATTAAATCTTAAAGAAACGAAAGGATTTAAAGTATTATTTTCTTTTTCCCTGAAAAGACTATGTCAATATAAAACGAACAGAAATTAATTAAAAAAATATTTTCCATACAATAAGTTTTTCAAAGGAAAGTAAAGAACTTCATCAAACCAAAAACGAGCAAAAATAAAATCAAATAATCTACCAAGCGTGAAACTACCTCAAATCAGCATCGACAAATAAATGAAATCCAAAAAATATGAATCTAAGAGAGGAAAGGAAATAATAAATAATAAATAAAACCAAAAAAGGATGAGAAAACGAGGATTTTGTCAGCCAGTGGTAAAATATGAAAACGGAAAACCAGCAAATATTTCGACAAGGACCTCCGCCAACTCTCCCTCAGTGCTAAAAAAAAAAAAAAAAAAAAAAACAAGAATCTAACCTTCTAGAGTTCATTACACAAGATCCGAATAAACACTGAATGAAAGACTCAAGCCGAAACCAATGAAAAAAAGGTTTTTACCGAAGAGATTGTGCAAGGAAGTTTTGCCTAGCAATATTTTTTGGCTCTTCTGCCATTTCGGTTTTCATTAGATATCTTAATAGGTTCTCTTAAATGAGGTCTTAGAAAGTATTTAAACGCAAAACAAACAGAAATTACAATAAATAACCAAGTGAAATTCAAAACGAGCAGAAATTAACATAAGTAGGGCTCAAAACCCCTATGCCTTCCTAAGATAAGAACATAGTTTGCACTCTACTGAAAAAATATAAATGAATGTGCATTGTCAGTTTAATATAAATATAATGATATTTAGTAATTAAAATGTTAATATTATTCGCTTTATTAAAGTTATAAAAGTAAAAACATTCATATTTTTTCAGTAAAGTGCAAATTATGTTTTAGCCTTGTCAAGACATAGGAGTTTGGAGCCCTACTCATGTTAATTTCTGCTCGTTTTGAGTCTGGCTCGGTTTTTAATATAATTTCTGTTCGTTTTGGGTTTCATTTATTTATCGATGCTGATTTGTGGTAGTTTCACGCTTGTAGATTATTTAATTTTATTTTGCTCATTTTGGTTTAATAGAGTTCTTAACTTTTCCCTGGAAAACTTATTTTGTGGAAAAACTTTTTAATTAATTTTTATAAAGATGGCTATCTCAAAGTTCTTATCGGATATGTTTGAAGAAAAAACGGCGGGGGGCTAAGTGACCTCCGATCTCTTTTGAATCTCAAAAAAGAACTACAACTTTAAATTTCAAAGCAAATGAGCACTCTTGGAAGTTTATACGAGCATTCCTTCCAAAAGAACCATATATGCCCACAGGGCATAACTTACAACGTCTGCCCCCAGACCCTGGAGGCTGGGTCAACACAGGAGTCCTTTTTATATTGTCTTTGAGCTCTTTTTACAAAATAGCTATCACGAAATTTTTATCGGATGTATTTGGAAAAAAGGTGTGTCTGGAGAGATGGGGGGCTGGTTATCCTCCCATCTTTTTTGAATCTTAAAAAGTGAACTAGAACTTCAATTTTCAATCAAATGAGCCCTCTCGGAAGTTTTTACGGGCATTTCTTCCATAAGAACCATGCATACTCCCAGGGCATAAATTAAAACACCTGCCCCAGGGCCCTGGGGTGTTTTGTCAACACCGGAGTTTTTTTATATGATCTTTGAACTATTTAAAAAAATGATTGTCTCAAAATTTCTATCGGGTGCATTTGGGTAAAAAGAACATCGAGGGGGTTAGTTGCCCTCCCATTACTTTTTATCTTAAAAAGGCCACTAGAACTCTCGATTTCTAATCAAATGTGTCCCCTCCAAATTTCATGTTACGACCCCGTTCATATGAAATAACCCTGGGGAAAAATTAATGATAATACATTGGAGCTGTATGTCCTTTACTATAGGCAACGCTATAGCGTTGCCTCTGATTGCACAACAGAAATAAGACATATTACCATATTCTTTGTAGTTTAGGCTGAGATATAAGTCAGAGTTAAGTGATTTATCCATTTCTCTTCCTCACCATACACTGACGAATCATTTGATCTAACTTTTATATCATATGTACGATCTTTTTTCAGGATATCATAAGTATTTTTAAGAATAAACAAGAGCAACTTCATACTTACCCTTAAATTTGATGGCGGGAGAGAGTTATGTTCAAAAACTGCTTGTATTGATCAAGAGTTGTATCCTAGCCAGAAACCAAGCACCTGTCTCTTACCCTTTCTAGCTCGACTCTTTACTATCTTTTCAATTGATACATTTCACTGGTTTTAACTTTTTGTAATTCATACTCGTAAAAACTGCCAAGAATCTCTTCATCTTTCATATCACGTAGACTGTACGTTACAGGTTTAGTGTCAAAGACCTTTCACACTTTAAAAAGTACAGTGGACCGCACTTAATTCTCCCTTTTTAAAATATTACTAGTTCGATTGATTCGAACAGTATCACCATCATTAAATTTCTTCTTTTTCATATGCTTTTCTTCACTGGAATTTTGATTAAGAAAAATGTCACGTGTATTTTCACCATGATGTATTTGAAGAGGAATAAGATTGGACAGGATCGGCGAGGGTGTTGACTATAAATCGACATAATTTTATCTAATTCTTGAATAAAAGCATAAGTATTTTCCAATGTACAATATCTCGAGATAGTAAGTCGAACATTTTTTGTCAATCGTTCAGCCAATGCCGTCTTTATGGGACTAGGACTATGATAGAGCATTTTAGTATATTTCATTGGTACCTTTTTAACATGGGGATTAACAAATTCACTACCCCGATCCGTTTGAATTTTTTTATATGAATATTGTTCGAGAATACTTTCTATAGCCTGAGCAACTTCAACACCTTTCTTTGTGCGCAATGGAATATCATATGTATTGCGACTGAAAAACTGATTGCCAGTAAAATATACTTGTACGGACTATTTTGAGGCCTTTGAATATTGTCTAGAGTCAAAAGATCTGCTTGTTATATACAGCCAATGCTGCCTTTATTGGGCTATGACTATGATAGAGCATTGTAGTATATTTAAAAAAACCTTTCTAACATGTGGATTAAAACATTCACTATCTCGATCTGTTTGATTTTTTCTATAAAATTCTTGTTCAAAATTAGATTCAAGGGCCTTAGCATTTTCATTACTTCTCTTTGAGCGCAATGGAAAGGCATATGTATAGCGACTAAAAACACTGATTGCAAGTAAAATATACTTGTACGGACTATTGTGACGAGAGTCAAAAGATCTGGTTGTTATATATGCAAGGGGAATTTTTTTCCATAAAGAATACCACAAACTTTAAGATTTCAATGGAGAGTGTAACTGGGCTGATTCTGAAAATAATATGTCGCTAACTTCTTTTCAACTCCAGCAATTCGAGTAAATGTAGTAGGGGAACTTAAACTTCCTGCTCCACCAATAACCCATTTCAAAGCTTGATCCATGTTTAACCTAAATACGGTGTGAAGCGTCCGTTACCCTTTTGTATACCAATAGGTTATGGACTGATATTAAGAAGCCTTCGTTTTTTTCAAATCATCATTACCAATTGGCGTGCTAGTTCTTTTCGTAGAAGATTTAGGCCTAAACACATTTTTTAATATTTCTTTATGTTCTCTTAATCGATTCAAAATACGTTTATTCCTAATAAGACTTTTTGGAATGTTTGGTGTCGATACATATTGTATCGACAGGGAGTCTACCCTCCAAGGAGATAGCTAGACATATTAGACTTTGGTCGTTTACCTGTTCGATCACGTTACCATACCCTGGAGCAGGGTATACCGTAAAAAGGGAAATAACATATTCTATTTACGGAGCAGTATTGGTGACCGTGAGCATTCCATTACAAAATTTGGCACCAGCGAGGCCTCCCTTCCAGTAAGTGGTGTAGCCTCATTTTCGCACCAATATCTAGTGGTAGCCTCGGATACCAGTACGAACAATGGTGACATACCAGTGGAACTTCATGACCTGGTAAAGAATTTTTCCCGTGCAGACGTAGACCAGTGTCTAGAGACTCATTGATTCCACATAATACGTCTTTGGTACAGGATGGGAATATGCACTAGACACCTTCAAAACCTAAACTTATTGTCAATCTTCATCCAAAACGGAATATTGTTGTACATCGCATTCTTTTGCGTTGGATGCTGGTCAACAATTTCAAGGTCAAAAAAATTCATAGAGCCCTCACGTTGTATCAAAAGACATATATGAAAACGTTTATTGGCACCTTTGTCAGTAAACGCCATGAGGGAAAAACAATGGCTGAAAAAGAAATTTTTTGAAAAATTCAAATTTATTTTAAATTCAGCCTTTGATAAGATGTGCGAGAGGGCGAGAGTGATAAGATGTACCGACCCAAAACAATGTACCCGAATTATTGTCGATCTGAATGTCACATCTTTCACTATGGTAGATTCCAATATCTTCCTTTTTCATAGAAAAATGTGTAGTTTCAAACAAAAATATTGCTGCTGGCAGTACTATTTTTGAACTTTCAAAAAAGTTCATGTTGGAATTTTATTAAAATGTATGTAAGATCCGATGGCCGGGAGAGGGACAAGTTCAAGTGCATTATGGACACACTGATTTACTCCTGTTAATAGTTAAAATAGACAATTTGTTGTATGATTTGGAAATTGGTGAGCACACTAGTTCGTGAATGGACTCAGAGCTATTGAAGCACCAGGGCCCAAAAACGTTTTATTTTTAAATTCCAAGACATGCGGCTAAATTTGTTATCCCATGGTGTGCTTGCAGGTCCATAGGTGCTTTGTGTAAAAGCACGATGAGGATATCAAGGAAGTCTGCAAAGGAGTGCCTACACACTAAGTAAAGGAAAAGTTCAACCTTAGTTTTTATAAAAACTACTTAGAGAATAATCTAATTCCAGGAGCAAACATCATGGCGATTCACTCTTTAAAATCCAAAAACTATTCAATTACAGTCGAAAAAATGTCAAGTCATCCATATCGGACAAAGACTATGTGTCCGATGACGGTGTGAGAGTACGACCAAACGGTCATTACCTGACTTCAGATCAAGACGTATGTGAAGAGTATAGACAATGTCTAGGTCTCGAAAAACTTGAGCCCCGTAGGCGGCGTTCGCCCATCGCAGCTGGCGCCGCTTCTCCCAACCACCGCTTCTTTTTGCCAACCTTTGGGGGAGCGCACTTCCTGAGTGTTTTAAATTTTCAACTGCTTTTAAGGGCCTATGTAAATATGTTTCACTGATTATTTTATGTCCCATGTAAACATGGTGATTCCCACGCGGCAAACAATAGTGAGATATTGCCGGCGGATAAAGGTAGTACATATCCAGAAAAACCACATCCCTCTTTTCACCGGTGCGTTGTCCAGTCGGATCGTTTCCAGAATAAGATAACAGTGGAAAGCATACCCCCCCTTTATGGACCTCTCTACAAATAAATGTTGATCTGCCTCTCTGATTAGAGCTATTTTATCTTTACTGACTTTAGAAGTAAATCCATAGCCGGATGAGGAGTTGAAAAAGACCCAAATCTGACCCAAATTCCTCGTAAATTTTATCCGTGTTTTAAAGACAATATTCAACAAGGTCATTAAATCACTAGTCAGGTACATTTTACGATAATCCTACCTATTTTAAACCTTCCCTTCGCCCAAACTATTTTAGTATATTCATAGCCGGCAGTGGTGCGTTACGATCTTGAAGTGAATCAAAAAACGCTTCGATCGGCGGCAGTTTTTCCTCTTGTAGCCCGGAGGTGGACTTGTAGTACAGACAGGGGTATATGCCCTTACACTTTTAATAAGTCATATATTTCATCATCTGAAAAGTGCTGCTAAACGAGGGGTAAACTATTAAAATCGTCGTTTTTATGTACTTGAATCAATTGACTTAAAGTTTTGGAGAAAAAAATATAGAAATCTAAATAACGAATTTTATTCAAGTACGTTTTATTATTTTCAACTGTTTTCCATTGAATTCTAAGGGCAGCAACTTCTCAGATGATTTGGGTATCATGATATATCAAAAAGACACGTATACCCATGTGCCATCTACACCTTCACTTTTCTGCAGGCACGCCAACGCTGGTAATATGAATTTCAAGTCATAATTGGAATTGTTCATGTAAACCGGCAGAAAGTATTGTTGCTTAACATTTAAATTGCAATATTTAAGTGCCAGTCTACAAAAATCCTCCCCCCCCCCCCGATAAAATAGAACTACTTAAATGACCATGGTCACGGACTAACGTTTCCCGACTACCATCAACAAATTCCCCATTACACACCTAACACATTTCTTTATTCTTTACTGCCAACTCTTCGTCTGATGATTGAGTTATTGGGTAATTTACGTTGTGCAGCAGTAAAATTGACTCATTAGCTGTTTTAATAATAGAGACCATAGCTGCACCCACAAAATCTTCCCAACCCAATATCTCAAATACCCCTACCAATTGCATGGTATTACTCGAGTCTCTTCACGCGTTTGGACATAAGAGACAGCAACTGCTTCATGTTCTTTAACACGATCCAAATTTGATAGATCGCACACAACCATGAGTCCGGCTTCGATGCCTAAAGCCATCTTGCCGTTCTACAAGAGCGAATTTAGGAAAATTTTGAAACGCAAGAAGGCATTGTCGCCCAAAATCATCTTCATAGATTCGTACCAATGACGCTTACAGTGCCTCAAGTGGTGTTTCAATTTTGATTCGGTACGAAATCTAGACAGACACATCCGATATGAATAAAAAGTACCCCCTTTTTTCTCTTTACCCTCGCCCAAAACCCGATTAATGGGTGGAATTGGAAAGAAATATCAAACTGAATCAATCTCTGTGGCAGGCTCGTAAACAAACCACACTCAGTGTTTCACCAAATCAATGAATGGGGCCCTCACTGAATATATTACGCCCTTTTTATCTTTAAGTTCAGCCTTTTCATGCTCTATATCGTATTTTAAATCTATAACACCAATTTATAAGTGCTAGTTAGCCTTCTCAAAAATAACCTATCCCCTTAAGTGTTACAGGTTATTGCCCCTTTAAACAGTTAAAATCTTCTTCACGAATCTCTAGGCCCTCCCCACCCGCATTAAGTACAAACTTGTCCAAAAGCGTCTTGGTGGTAACACTAAGAGTGGTTTTATGGCATGCAACGAGGACTGCGTAATTAAAGTACTCTAAGCCAGTGCCGAAACAAAAGCATTGTACACCTTTACAACCCTTTAAATCAGCACTTTCTGTTATGACCTTATTCCTCCCGTCTCTTAAAACAAATAACTTTTTAAAATTAGTTACGTTAAGATCCAAATTTTGGATAAACAATAGCACCAAACCGCTTCACATCTTCTTTTAATTTTTCAACCTATTAAAAATGGTTCCCACCTGGTCGGAAAAGACGCCCTAAAAATTGTGCAAGTCTGAGTAAAATTTTTGCATTTCTGTTTACATGTAATATGAGTACACTTAACCCGACATTTCATTTGAATTTTTTTTTGAGCGATGGATACTTTTACGCTATCCTTACCTTCTGCTTCCCGAATCTGTTTTTCAACAAGGGCCAGAATCCTGCCTACATAGGAGTGGACTATGTCAAATGGATCCATAGGAATACTAAATATTGTATGATTATTAAAGGGGTCCTCAAACTCAGTCCTGAAACGAAAATATTGGGCAAGGTGGTTTTGGTTAAATAAAATTCTGGTAATATAGAAGTGAACCAGCACCACTTTGTCCTTCTCTCCTCTCATAACAGTCACTTTGTGTGGTTGATACTTTTTTGACCTCGCTAGGTGGTAGTTGATCAACCCGATTTTTAGTCTTTGCGGAGGACGAGATTGGCTATGAAACCGTCTAGATCGAAAATGGGGGAAGCTACACTTTTTGGGTTCACCCCGGCACTAAAATCTCCGTCACTTTCGCTTTCTTCTAGGGTCTGTTCAAACCTCATTAATTTTTCAATATGCTTATAGAGGTTGTAGGCCTCTTGAAATGAAGGTATTATAGGTATGCGAAAATAACAAGAGCTTATTAGCCCGATGAAACACTTTTGATTTCATCCTGCAAAAAATAATTTATATCCGACTGAAAAAGAATATATTATTAGTCAGAACTTTCTTGAGAGGGCAAAGGGACCGCTCGGATATGTTAAGGGTCTTTTACCAACTGAAGGGTTAAGACCCAGAAATTATCCATACATAGACTCAAAGAGGCCGTTCGTTCTTGGTGAGGGTTCCTACCAGCTAAGGATTTAAGAGCCAGAAGTAATCCCATACCAGGGAGTAAGTTCCCCCCTTTAAGCTTCAGTTATTACAAAGTCTCCCTATTAAAATTACGAGTCTTGGAAATCTGACGGAGGAGATGTTAATGTCCAGTGGTGCAGCTCCTATGCAATAAAAATTGGTGAGCACATCATCTATTATATCGTCAAAATAATTTTCGGTCACCTCTGCTGGATCAACAATGGATTCCTGAGAAAAGAACAAAAAATTGTTATTCTTCCGAAACACTTTGATTCTAAGCTGTAAAAAAATATGTGTTATTAACAAGTAGGGTTCTCTCCACCCTTGAGTTGACGTAAGTATTTCCATTGGATGAAAGAGGATGAAAAACCTATGTCTTTGAGGGTTAATCCCCCTCCCCCCTCCCGATAGCATCATCAAACTAAGGAGATGCCTTTAATAGTCGGTAACTTTAGGCCAATCTTGCACCCTCAATGTTCGAGGGTGCAATTTATCTCACTTAAAAAAATGTAGTTTTTATCGTTAATGCAACACGAAAAGTTCATTTTTTTTACGCTAGGAGCTCCTCAAAACCCCTCAAAACTATCGAAAGGGCCCTGGTATTTTCCTTATTCTTAAGCTAAAAAGAAACCTACACTTTAGAACGGGCAAACCATCAATGTTCTAATAGACAGAAAATCTATCTCCCATAAAAAATTAGTTTTTACTGTTAAATTATGATGAAAGTCTATTTATTTGGAGGTTAGGGGCTCTTCAAAGCCCTCAGAACTAATGATAATCCCCTCAGCACCCCAGCTATTTCCCTTTATTTAGCTGAAAAGAATGTGTTAGTTTACCTATTTCTTTGAGGGCCAACAACAGCATCGAACAACGGCTCTCTCGATCTCCTACTATCTCAGCCTCTTAGTCCATGCGTAAACTTTTTAGAGGTAAAACATTAAGCCTTAAGAAAAATACCGAAGAGTTTTAGTAACTTTACTCACGCTAGGGCCAACAACTCCATCTTACTAGGGAAGGCATAGAGGATCATGCATTCCAATCTTCCATGGGAGTCGAAGGGGCAGAATTCTTCCCACTGTGCTGGGGGACCACGCTTATGACCTGCTTCTTCACTCAGTAGAGTGGAGGTGGTCGCATCACCGTCGTATAGCTTTGGGCTTTTTGGGAGGGGAAGAATAACAGTTTGCATAACTGGAACCCCTTGTTCTCTAAAAATCAATAGACGTCTAGACTATATAAACCTTCGCTCCTTGCTCCTAGGAAATTTCTTTGTCTGTCAATAACAATGAGAACAAAGGCCCTGTCTGTAAAGCAGATAAATATTTGATTATGATGAATTTGGACTGTATCCCCAATTAGGAAGGTGCCTGAAGGTTTTTTCCTGGCCCTCGCTGGTTTTTAAATATTTGACATAACATGCGAAGAAATATTGAAGAAAACATTTGCATAAGTAAATAAACAATTCTCTTTTACGTAAGAAACACTTGCATCTTGAAGAAAATTAATAATAGGTGCTTTTTGAGGGAATCGCCGTTAAACTTATTTGTGATCTTAAACCATTAAGGAAGAAAAGAGTAGTGGCTATATTATTGTTATTATTATTATTATTATTATTTTATTACCCATTATTAAACATATAAAATGTTGTAAATGGAGTACAAGAAAATAAAAAAAGTAACATCAAATAACAACAAAATATCCAGAGAAAACTCAACTACAGAAAAACAAGATTAAGAACATTCCTACGACAAACAAAAAAGACAAATTTAAGTTATTGCGACATATGATGAAGAGAGGCTTGGTTCAAATGCCTTTGCAAATCGAACACGGCGATTCAGTACAGCTATAATCTGGTCGGCTATACCATACTTCAGAGATATATTCGAATTCCTCATCCAAACTGGAAGACGAAGCAGATACTTGCCTTATCTGTAGAAAATAGACCGAATATTGCGGCGATCAGACGAAGTAAATATTTTCCAAAACGGAGATAGGGCTATCACATGTTGCAAAACAAAAGCATTATACACCCTTGCAAGTAGAAAACGGTTAAAGTGGCACTTCATTGAAACGAGAATTAAAAATCATTTGGTATAGGAGACAAAGGTGCTCGACAAGGTTCTGACTTCCCGCTTGCAGATGCAATCCGCACAGGTTATCTACCCCCCTCGACAACTTCTTCTTCAGTTTCGAGAGGGTCTCACTGACTGACGACTTAGAAACCACAAAACCAACTTCCCGTTCACATTCTGCAAGACTCGCATCAAGCTCAATAGAAAATTTATTTTCCAGATCAGTATTAGGCGATGAGAACTCATGCGTAAAATATTTAACCCACTCACTCTCACTGGGCAGAACATCAACTGATTCTTTAAGTTTCTTCTTTTTTAGGAATTTCCACATGCGATCGGGTTCTTGCTTTATATATTTACTATCACATTCAATAATCATAGCACAATGTATAGCGAGGGTTTTTGCGAATCTTCGCTTAGTATATATACAGATGGAGTTCACTATACCATGCCTTAGTCGGTCATTATCTATCCACATTCTTAACCAGAATTTCACGTCCGCACACGCATTTACAAGATCCGAATTATCGGACCAGTGGGGTATTTCCGAGCCAATCCGAACACGACAAATCGGTACTGCAGCCTTTTCCGCTCACTGCAAGGCATGAACTATTTCGCTACAGTATATATTGATCAGTACTTGTTTATCACTTGTTGCAACTGAAGAAGATTTATGAAGTAGATTGTGAGGGACGCGAATTCTTGCTAAAATATCGTTGCATACCTGGTACAAAGGGGCATTAATTTTATCCCTCATAACTTTCTGATGCTATTTTCTTCCAGTGGGTAAATCAGGGTTGTAGTTCGAAGATGTACTAGGTGGGAAAACATAAACTAACTGGTAAGTGGTCAGATGCGCTGATAGACGTATCCACATGTGACTGGCAAAGGGGAACTGGTTGATGAGAACACATTATAAAATCAAGAGATGAAGTTGCCCCAGAGTTATGCACATACGTGAAATCGAGATCATTTTCTATTATATTTAGACCAGCGCATGTAGTCGAGAGTACTTGGGATCTAGGGATTTCCAGATTAAAAAAATCACAATTCATATATCCGGCAACAATGTACGGCAAATCTTGGGTTCGACAATTTGCAATAGCGTTTGCTAATTTTCGACAAGCACAAACGAACTTGGAATATTATCTAGATGATTTGTAGTCCGTAGGCATATAAACTGAGAAGATTATTGTCCGTTCAACCTTAATC
>JAQQPU010008348.1:0-17212 GCA_029168905.1 Artemia sp. Kazakhstan ARC1039 | reverse complement strand
ATATTTTCTGTACTTGAGATTTTTACTTTATTTCCAACCATGGTATAAGAATAGAAAAAAACTGTGCAGAATTTTAACGCTCCAGATATAACGGCAAAACTGGTCCTGTTACCGAAAGAGTTGTCCATCTTCACTGCTTCAAAGTTTTAGCCATTTCATGGTCTTATCAAATGTTTTAGTTCTATTTTATTGTTAATTGATTTATTTTGGTCTCTTTCTTTTCTCGTAATTCATTACTGCACTTTTGTCTTGTTGTTACAATTTAAAAGGCAGATTGTCAAATTATTGCAGTAGGATTTTTGCATAAATGGTACTTTTAACATGCCTAGTTATTTTTTTTCAATTAAAAGAGATGTTTCCTAACTAATACATAAGAAAAAAATATTTTGGATATTAACTTTCAAGGTCGAAGGTAATTTTTCATGGCGGTGTATCCTTTGCTTCTAAATAAAGTATAGAATATATAGCTTCCCAATCACTTTTTTCCAATCCTCTCATTTTCTAATCCAGTGACTAAATATGAAAAGGTTAGTTCGCCTTAAAGCTTTCTAAACAGGTTCCTATAGCTTTCTCATTTACCGCATACTTTCTTTTCACCAGTACGCTACTGCTCTTTAATCTCTATGGTAAGTAAGAACCTTCTATAATTTGAAATCCATCTTTTATTTCTAGGCAACGTTTGCTCCAGTTCTAAGTGCTGACAAAGCCTACCACGAGAAAAGCTCTGTCGCGGAAATAACGAAAGCATGCTTTGAGAAAGGCAATCAAATGGTAGGTTTTACGTTTCATTTGCTTTAATCTCCCTTTGGAATGAAAGATATTCTAATTTTTCGGAGTTTTTTTTTTCAAACCGCAGCTTTAAGTTTACTTAAAAATTTACTTAGAGTCATTTCTTCCAAGACTTTAATGACAGAATAGCCTTTGATGCTAAGTGTATTCTTGAAATATAATGTTAACAACCATAGATACAAACGGGTTTTTAAGCATGATACACGCAATTCTATAATTTCTGCCAAGATTGAACCCATTTTGGAGCTGTTTCAACACTCTTTTTTTTAAATAAACAGATTTTCAAGTAGTACAATATTGATGACAGAATTAAAATATATCTGTATTGAAATATTTAGAATCAGTGTATATTTTGATGATACACAGATTGTTACCAAAACTTGATTTCTTAGAGTTTGGGGTCAACGGAAAATGTCTACCCTTTAAAAAAGGTTTATTACAATGAGCAGTTTGGTCCTGGGATTTTTTTGGTACTGTTGCACTTAATTGTACACATGAAAGAAGTCGAAATTTGGGCTATATATTGGAAAATTAGGGGGGGGGTAAAGCGTAGTGTATATTAGATACGAAACTTAGCCTAACCTAGGTACCTCCCCCCCCCCTAATCCCCAAAAAACAACAATTTAAATATTGTAAATTCAATGAGAAACCACGCTTTGCGATCAATTTAAATAGCAATTACCCGCTTTACGGCTCTCCATAACTACATTCCTTGGGCAGTCTATAACACTGTGTACCAATTAGTGCAACAGTAACCTTTTTTTAATGTGAAGGAGCCCACCGCCTCCCTCTCCCTCAACCCTTATGAAATTCGAGTTCTATATTTATGTGACAATACGTCAAGAAAGATAATCATTCCTCAAAAAATATGTCTCTAATAGATTTCACAAGGGGAAGGTTTGGAAAAGCAAAAAGGAAGTTTAGGGTAAACATTTCTCAAATTTTCTAGGGCATCCATCAGAACAACCCATTTTATAATTAATTAAACTCCCCATTCATACCCGACAAATAAGAGGGAAGCTGTCACCCGTAGCATCCATCATACAGCCTTTGTCCAACATTATTCCTAAAAGTAAAGAGATATCAGGGTCTCCCTCTCCTTTTACGTCAGATCACGTAAGGCTTTCCATAGTAGCCTCACCAGTTATCAGAGGGGCTACAACAATTTAAATAATTTGGGTTTGCAATATGTACTAAATACAGCTTCAAGTTACTCTACTCCAAAAGAGATTCACTGAACCTTCCTCCTAGTGGCTGATGCCTAACTATACTGTGCACAAATTAATATACCTAAAGATGAATCAATTCATTTTAATCAAGCTTTGAATTAATTGCATATGTTAGTCAGTTATTTTGTTTCGACTGCTTACATATTTAGGTCAGAATGAGTAGTTTGTTATCAATTAGCGCGACCGGGACAAGCCTGAGGCATGAAAATTGGTGCAGTTTCAACGATACATGGCATACCACGGTCATTCATCTATTACCATGACCGGTATATGCCTTAGCAGACAAGTTTCTGAGGCAACATTTATTTTTTTGCCAATCAGAGATGTTTCTACTAACGAAGCTCCAAAAATCCATTTACGCAATATCACGAACACAAGAATATATGTGGAGTTTGAACGGAGCAAGACTTGTCAGACATTTTTTTCTAGGTTCAATAGCCAAAACTAGAAGTTCGTCATTTTGCGTATTCAAAGGTTTAATATACTTTTCTCTAAAAAATACTGGTTTCAGTCATAGGGTAAGACAATCATGTTTTTTCGTATAATAAGTGTTTTTTACTAAAGATACAGCCAAGCCGAGCATGTTTCTGAGTCAAAAATTGTCAAACGCTAATAACTTCTAGCCTGAAGGTACCTTGTATCTTGTCCAGAATTGATAGTATATGGTGTTAGATATCAAAAAATTATATCATTTGCGTAAAATTAACTCTATTTGCGAAAAAGATATTATACTGGCATAACTCTGCAATGAATGGTCTTAACTGGTGATTGAATAATAGGGGAGAAACACAGGTAGATTACATTTTCAATTGGATTATATGAAGGTAGTAAAATAGGGTTAAACTGCCTATGAGATAAGGTAAGCCCGAAGGGGTTGCTAACTCATAGGCAATTTATTATAAATTTGGAATAACATCCTAGGCACCAATCTACGGAAATGATTAACGATGACAAGATGACCTTGTGACATGACATAGCCTAAGTTCTCGGATGTGTTCTGTATAATACATAAGTACCATCTGAACAGTTTTGTCAACATAAAATATGCTCTAACATTGTAGTATACTAAAAACTTGATACTAATAGAGATGTAGATGCCAAGAAAAGAATTTTAATAAAGAAATTCAGAAGAATCCTTAGAAATCCTTAGAAATCAAGTAGTGAGACGATTATGAGTATGAACCATCAAGAATCTTAAGCACCAATGACCCTAGCCACCAAGGACCTCAACCTCCAAAGGTCCCCTATCCCCAACCTCCAAGGGGCCCCTCAATTTTTTGGGCCCCCTCCTCCCGTTTTTTGAAGTTTTTTCTAACTTTTTTTATATTATTCTTTAAATATGTTTTTTTTCAATTTTTTTGTTTCTTTAAATAACATGAAGTATGCTTGGGGCTGTACCAATCGTTCTCTATGGTTGCTCATAAACACGACGCTGCTTTCTCAGTGACACTCCATGCCCGGTTATCGACAATACCTACTTTACTGCATGTATTAAGTCAGTAATTTTTCTACATTAGAAGGATTGACACCTGGATCATATTTTTGTTTAAAAAGTGAAAATGAATGATTCGAGGAAAGTGTGTACACATGATAAAGACATTGTTGCCTTAAATGCTGACAAGGAGAAGTATTGGAACTTGAAACAAGTACAAGTGGTAGCACTATTGGAAATGTATGCATGCGTTGTCATGGCAGTGAGAGTTTATATTTCTTTGAAGTGCCCAAGAATTTCTATTGTACAAATGGTGGGTATGCAACAGTATCATTACCAGAGATGATAGTGCTCAAAGAGAATGCCAACATAAAAATAATTGTTGATGAAGAGAGGCATCTCCTTGCTCATGGTTCTAGTAACACATTATCTGCTAATGCATCTTATTCCCCCCGTTCTGGTATTAGTATTCAAATGAATGCAAAGGGGAAAATAAAAACCAACTACTGAAATAATGTAATAAATCATATCATTCTACAGGCTAGAACTGTTACCTGTGTAAACACAATGTGAGAATAGACAGTGAAATCACAAACCAAAATAAAAAGGGCATTGGCATACAATATCATCTAAGAATATAAAGATGAATTGATGGGAAATGACGCACAAGTAAAGGTTATTACTACTATTGATCATACAGTCAATGAACGCAATAGTACCAAAGATGAAATGCAGATTGAACCTGTAGGTGACACCTAGGTAAAATTTGTGAATGACTCAAAATGGATGAATGATTGTCCTACCGGTTATGAAATAACAGAAGAGAATAACTATAGTATCAAGAGAGAACATGATAAATTATTTTATGGAACGGATTCAAAATGTCCAAAGTTGTTTAATGATGTTAATAGTGTACAATAATGTATGAAACATATTTTTTATATTAATATTCCACATGTTATTATTTCAGTAAAAATATATTATACATTACTTTGTTACATGATCTTTATTTTTAGGGTATGCTAGAACGTCAAACGTTTAAATTATCTATTAAAAAAGTTGGAGATGTAAGAAAAGGAATTTCACAGATAATGATACTACTAGCAGGCTCATAGGGGATATATTAGAAAATGAGATACTTTAACAGAACTTTTACCAAAGTCTGAGAGAGATAATCTTAATTTTTTTTCTAAAAAATCTCCACAGACAAGCAAACACCCGTCCTGGCAAACAGGCAGAGAGAATTTTAGTTTTCAGAAACAGGAACATCCACGTTTAAAATACATCTGCTTCTATTATTAATATTTTATTTTTTAATATAGCTGGGTTTTAGTCTTCAGAAATAAGAACATCCAAGTTTACAATAAATCTAATTTTAATAATAATATTTAATTTTTTAATAAAGTTGAGTTATAGTTTTCGGTAATAGGAACATCCGCGTTAAAACCATATCTGATTTTAATAATAATATTTGATTTTTAATAAAGTGAGGTTTTATTTTCAGAAATAAGAACATCAACGTTTTAAATACATCCGATTTTATCATTAATATTTGATTTTTTTAAATAAAGTTTCGGTTCTGGGTTTCGAAACTGGAAAATCCCCGTTAAAAATACATCTGAAAAAAAGTTGGGTTATAGTTTTAAGAAATAAGGACATTCACATTAAAAATACATCTGATTTTATTAATAATATTTGATTTTTCAAAGAAGTTGGGTTTTAGTTCTCAGAAATAAAATCCACGTTTAAAATACATCTAATTTTAATAACAATATTTAATTTTTTAATAAAGTTGGGCTATATTTTTCGGAAATAGGAACATCCGTTTTAAAAATATATCTAATTTTATTACTAATATTTGATTTTTAATAAAGTGAGGTTTTAGTTTTCTGAAATAAGAACATCAACGTTTTGAATACATCTGATTTTATTAATAATATTTAATTTTTTAATAAAGTTGGGTTTTAGTTTTCAGAAATAAGAACATCCACGTTTAAAATACGGCCAATTTTATTATTAATATTTGATTTTTTTTAATAAAGTTTCGGTTCTGGTTTTTGGAAATAGGGACATCCACGTTAAAAATACATCTGATAAAAAAAGTTGGGTTATAGTTTTAAGAGATAAGAAAATTCACATTAAAAATACATCTGATTTTATTAATAATGTTTGATTTTTCAAAGAAGTTGGGTTTTAGTTCTCAGAAATAAGAAAATCCACGTTTCAAATACATCTGATTTTACTAACAATTTTTTTAATAAAATTGGGTTATAGATTTCGAAAATAAGAACATCCACGTCTAAAATAAAACATATTTTATTAATAATATTCGATTTTCTAATAAAGTTGGGTTATAGTTTGCAGAAATAAGCACATCCACTTTTAAAATAAATCTGTTTCTATTACTAATATTTGATTTTTTAGTAAAGTTGGGTTTTAGTTTTCGGAAAAAAATCGAAGTTTTAAATACATCTGATTTTATTAACAATATAAGGTTGGGTTATATTATATATAAGGTCAATAAGGTTGGGTTTTGGTTTTCAGAAGTAAGAACATCCCTGTTTAAAATAAATTTGATTTTATTATTAAAGTTTGATTTTTTTTAATAAAGTTGGGTTTTAGTTCTCAGAAATAAGAACATCCACGTCTAAAATACATCTGATTT
The DNA here is from genome assembly GCA_029168905.1 of Artemia sp. Kazakhstan ARC1039. NCBI lineage: Eukaryota > Metazoa > Arthropoda > Branchiopoda > Anostraca > Artemiidae > Artemia > Artemia sp. Kazakhstan ARC1039. The sequence goes on along the minus strand of JAQQPU010008348.1, from coordinate 11,097 downwards.
TATTAATAATATTTGATTTTCTAATAAAGTTGGGTTATATTTTTCAGAAATAAGAACGTCCACGTTTAAAATACATCTGTTCCTATTAATAATATTTGATTTTTTGTAAAGTTGGGATTTAGTTTTCATAAATAAGAACCTCCACGTTTAAAATACATCTGATTTTATTAACAATATTCGATTTTTAATAAAGTTGGATTTCAGTTTTTAGATATAGGAACATCCATTTTTAAAATACATTTGATTTTATTAATAAAATTTGATTTTTTTAATAAAGCTGGGTTTTAGTTTTCAGAAATAAGAACATCCACGTTTATAATAGATCTCATTCTATTAATAATATTTAATTTTTTAATAAAGATGGGTTTTAGTTCTCAGAAATAAGAACATCCACGTTTAAAACACATCTGATTTTAATAATAATTTTTTTTAATAAAGTTGGGTTTTAGTTTTCGAAAATAAGAACATCCACGTCTAAAAAAAATTTAATTTATTTAATAATATTTGATTTTTCAAAGAAGTTGGGTTTTAGTTCTCAGAAACAAGAACATCCACGTTTAAAATACATCTGTTTCTATTAATAATATTTGATTTTTAATAAAGTTGGGTTTTAGTTTACAGAAATAAGAACATTCACGTTTAAAATACATCTGATTTTATTAACAATATTCGATTTTTAATAACGTTGGGTTTTAGTTTTCAGAAGTAGGAACATCCCTGTTTAAAATACATTTGATTTTATTATTAAAGTTTGATTTTTTTAATAAAGTTGGGTTTTAGTTTTCAGAAATAAGAACATCCACGTTTCAAATACATCTGATTCTATTAATAATATTGGGTTTTTTAATAAAGTTCTTTCAAATATTAATGATATTTGATATTTTAATAATGTTTGGTTTTAGTTTTCAGAAATAGTAACATCCATGTTTAAAATACATTTGATTTTATTAATAAAATTTAATTTTTTTTTAATAAAGTTGGGTTTTAGTTTTCAGAAATAGAAACATCCATGTTTAAAATTTTATTAATAAAATTTGATTTTGTTTATAAAATTGGGTTTTAGTTTTCAAAAATAAGAATATAAATGTTTAAAGTACATCTTATTCTATTAGTAATATTTGATTTTTCAATAAAGTTGGGTTTTAGTTTTCGAAAATAAGAACATCCACGTCTAAAATACATTTTATTTAATTAATAATATTTGATTTTTCAAAGAAGTTGGGTTTTAGTTCTCAGAAACAAGAACATCCACGTTTGAAATACATCTTTTTTTATTAATAATATTTGATTTTAATAAAAATGGGTTTTAGTTTACAGAAATAAGAACATTCACGTTTAAAATACATCTGATTTTATTAACAATATTCGATTTTTAATAACGTTGGGTTTTAATTTTCAGAAGTAGGAACATCCCTGTTTAAAATACATTTGATTTTATTATTAAAGTTCGATTTTTTAATAAAGTTGGGTTTTAGTTTTCAGAAATAAGAACATCCACGTTTAAAATACATCTGATTCTATTAATAATATTGGCTTTTTTTAATAAAGTTGGGTTATTAGTTTTCAGAAATAAGAACATCCACGTTTAAAACACATCTGATTTTATTAACCATATTTAATATTTTTAAATAGAGTTGAGTTTTAGTTTTCAGATATAAGAATATCCACGTTTGAAATACATTTTATTTTATTAATAATATTTGATTTTTTAATGAAGCTGGGTTTTAGTTCTCAGAAATAAGAACATCCGCGTTTAAAATATATCTGATTCTAATAATAATTTTTTTTAATAAATTTGGGTATTAGTTTTTGAAAATAAGAACATCCACGTCTAAAATACATTTGATTTTATTAATAATATTTGATTTTTCAAAAAAGTTGGATTTTAGTTCTCAGAAATAAGAACATCCATGTTTAAAATTCATCCGATTTTGATAATAATTGTTTTTTAATAAAGTTGGGTTTTAGTTTTCGAAACTAAGAACATCCACGTCTAAAATACATCTGTTTTTATTAATAATATATGATTTTCTAATAAAGTTGGGCTATATTTTTCAAAAATAAGAACGTTCACGTTTAAAATACATATTTTCCTATTAATAATATTTGATTTTTTAATAAAGTTGGTATTTAGTTTTCATAAATAAGAACATCCACGTCCAAAATACATCTGATTTTAATAGCAATATTCGATTTTTAATAAAGTTGGAATTTAGTTTTCAGAAATAGGAACATCCATGTTTAAAAATACATTTGATTTTATTAATAAAATTTGATTTTTTTTAATAAAGAGGATTTTAGTTTTCAGAAATAAGAACATCCACGTTTAAAATAGATATGATTCTATTAATAATATTTAATTTTTTAATAAATTTGGGTTTTAGTTTTCAGAAATAAGAATATCTACGTTTGAAATACATTATATTTTATTAATAATATTTGATTTTTCAAAGAATTTGGAATTTAGTTCTCAGAAATAAGAACATCCAAGTTTAAAATAGATCTCATTTTAATAATAATTTTTTCAAATAAAGTTGGGTTTTAGTTTTCATTCATTTTATCAATAATATCTGATTTTTCAAAGAAGTTGGGTTATAGTTCTCAGAAATAAGAACATCCACGTTTAAAATACATCTTATTTTAATAATAACTTTTATTTAATAAAGTTAGATTTTAGTTTTAGAAAGTAAGAACATCCACGTCTAAAATACATTTGATTTTATTAATAATATTTGATTTTTCAAAGAGGTTGGGATTTAGTTCTCAAAAATAAAAATATCAACGTTTAAAATACATTTTATTTTAATAATATCTTTTTAAAAATAAAGTTGGGTTTTCGTTTTCCAAAGTAAGAACATCCAAGTCCAAAATAAATCTGATTTTATTCTTATTTGATTTTCTAATAAAATTGGGGTATAGTTTTCAGAAATAAGAACATCAACTTTTAAAATACATGTGATTTTATTAACAATATTCGATTTTTAATAAAGTTTTATTTTTCAGAAATAAAAATCCATGTTAAAAATACATCTGATTGTATTGATAATATTTGTTTTTATGTCATTTTATTAATAAGATTTGATTTTTGAATAAAATGGGATTATGGTTTCCAGAAATAAGAACATCCAAGTTTAAAATACATCTATTTTTATTAATAATATGTGATGTTTTAATAAAGTTGTGTTTTAGTTTTCAGAAATAAGAACATCCAAGTTTAAATACATATGATTTTATCAATAATATTTGATTTTTTTAATAAAGTTGTGTTTTAGTTTTCAGAAATAAAAACATCCAAGTTTAAAATACATCTGATTTTATTAACAATATTTGATTTTTAATAAAGTGGGTTTTAGTTTTAAGAAATAGGAACATCCATGTTTAAAATACATTTGATTTTATTAATAAAATTTGTTTTTTTTAATAAAGTTGGGTTTTAGTTTTCAGAAATAAGAACATCCACGTTCAAAATACATCAGATTTTATTAACAATATTCGATTTTTAATAAAGTCGGGTTTTAGTTTTCAGAAATAGGAACATCCATGTTTAAAATACATTTGATTTTATTAATAAAATTTGTTTTTTTTAATAAAATTGGGTTTTACTTTTCAGAAACAAGAACATCCACGTTTAAAATACATCAGATTTTATTAACAATATTCGATTTTTAATAAAGTTGGGTTTTAGTTTTCAGAAATAAGAACATCGACGTTTAAAATACATCTGATTTTATTAACAATATTCGATTTTTAATAAAGTTGCGTTTTTGTTTTCAGAAGTAGGAACATCCGCGTTTAAAATACATCTGGTTGTATTAATAATATTTGATTATCCCTGATTTTATTAATAATATTTGATTTTTGAATATATTTGGGTTATTGTTTTCAGAAATAAGAACCTCATCGTTTAAAATACATCTGGTTTTATTAATATTATTTGATGTTTTAATAAAGTGGGGTTTCAGTTTTCAGAAATAAGAATATCCACGTTTGGAAAACATTTGATTTTATTAATAATATTTGATTTATTAATAAACTTGGGTTTTAGTTTTCAGAAATATACGTTTAAAATACATCTGGTTTTATTAATAATGTTTGATTTTTTAATAAAGTAGGGTTGTTGTTTTCAGAAATATGAACATCCATGTTTAAATACATCTTATTTGATCAAAAATATTTAATTTTTTTTAAATAAAGTTTGGTTTTAGTTTTCAGAAATAAGAACATCCACGTTTAAAGAACACCTTATTATACTAATAATTTTTGATATTTTAATAAAGTTGGGTTTTAGTTTCCAGAAATAGGAACATCCATGTTTAAAATACATTTGATTTTATTATTAAAATTTGATATTTTAATAAAGCTGGGTTTTAGTTTTCAAAAATAAGAACATCAAAGTTTAGAATACATTTGATTTTTTGATAAAATTTTATTTATTTCAATAAAGTTGGGTTTTAGTTTTCAGAAACAAGGATATCTAAGTTTAAAATACATCTGATTCTATTAATAATATTTAATTTTTTAATAAAGCTGGGTTTTAGTTTTCAGAAATAAGAACATCCAAGTTTAAAATACATCTGATTTTACTAACAATATTTAATTTGTTTAAATAAAGTTGGGTTTTATTTTTCAGAAATAAGAATATCCACGTTTGATATACTTTTGATTCTATTAACAATATTTGGTTTTTCAAATAAGTTGGATTTTAGTTCTCAGAAATAAGAACATCCACGTTTAAAATGCATCTGATTTTAATAATATTTTTTTTAATAAAGTTGGGTTTTAGTTTTCAGAAATAAGAACATATTATTATATTAATAATATTTGATATTTTAATAAAGTGTGGTTTTAGTTTTCAGAAATAGGAACATCCATGTTTAAAATACATTTGATTTTATTAATAAAGTTTAATTTTTTTTAATAAAGTTGGGTTTTAGTTTTCAGAAATAGGAACATCCATGTTTAAAATACATTTGATTTTATTAATAAAATTTGATGTTTTTTGATAAAGTTGGGTTTTAGTTTTCAGAAATAAGAATATTCACGTTTAAAATACATCTGATTCTATTAATAATATTTGATTTTTCAATAAAGTTGAGTTTTAGTTTTCAGAAATAAGAACATCCACGTTTAAAATACATCTGATTTCATCAACAATATTTATTTTTTAAAATAAATTTAGGTTTTAGTTCTCAGAAAAAAGAATGTCCACGTTTGAAATACGTTTGATTTTATTAATAATATTTGATTTTTCAAAGAATTTGGGTTTTGGGTTTAAAAAATAAGAAAATCCACGTTTAAAATAAATCTGATTTTAATAATATTTAAAAAAAAGTAAAGTTGGGTTTTAGTTTTTGAAGATTAGAAAATATACTTAAAATTAGAAATTACAACATACATTTTATTAATAATATTTGATTTTTCAAAGAAGTTGGGTTTTAGGTCTCAGAAATAAGAACATCCACGTTTAAAATACATTTGATTTTAATAATAATTTTTTAAAATAAATTTGGGTTTTAGTTCACGAAAATCAGAACATCTACGTATAAAATATGATTTCATTAACAATTTTATTAACAATATTTAATTTTTTTAATAAGTTAGGTTTTAGTTTTCAGAAATAAGAATATTCACGTTTAAAATACTTTTAATTTTATTAATAATATTTGATTTTTCAAAGAAGTTGGGTTTTAGTTCTCAGAAACAAGAACATCCACGTTTAAAATACGTCTGATTTTAATAATAATTTTTTTAAATAAAGTTGGGTTTTAGTTTTTGAAAATAAGAACATAGACGTCTAAAATACTTTTGACTTTATTAATAATATTTAATTTTTCAAAAAAGTTGGGTTTTAGTTCTCAGAAATAAGACCATCCACTTTAAAATACATCTGATTTTAATAATAATTTTTTAAAATAAAGTCAGGTTTCAGTTTTTGAAAATAAGAACATACACGTTTAAAATACATCTGATTCTATAAATAATATTCGATTTTTTAATAAAGTTGGGTTTTAGTTTTCAAAAATAGGAGCATCCACGTTTAAAATACATATGATTTTATTAATAAAATTTGATTTTTTTAAATATATTTGGGTTTTAGTTTTCAGAAATAAGAATATTCACGTTCAAAATACATCTGATTCTATTAATAATGTTTGATTTTTTAATAAAGTTGGGTTTTAGTTTTCAGAAATAAGAACATCCAAGTTTAAAATACATCTGATTTTATTAACAATATTAAATTTTTTTAAAATAAAGTTGGGTTTTATTTACTTTTAAAAAACCGTCCTATTGCTCTAATTAAACGGCCCTTGTATTTCAGGAGTCATAATTAACGAATAGGGACAAAATTCAAACTTTTGCGTAAAGAGCGATGGGCTTAGGATGGGGCAACCTGCTTTATATATGTAATAAGTTCTGCTCGTTTAAAGTTTTAATGTTGCTCCATACTTTCAGTTGAAAAAACTTGTTTATAAAAAATTTCTGATCGTTTGTTAAATAATGCCAGGAAAACTGGCCCCAACTCCACTGAGAAACCCCTTCCCCACTGAATTATCTTCTAAACAATTCAATCCCGGTTTAAGTTTACCCCAAACAATTACTCTTAATCACTCCGTGCGTAAATTTGAGACGGAAGGAGAAAACATATAAAAAGAATTTTGTATAAGAATTCTGGCGAATTCCCCCAGTGTTTAATTTTCCCTGACAAGGTCAAACCCTGGAAAATCCCCTTTGCATGGAAAATTCCCCCTTGGAAAAACCCTAGCAGAAAATTCCCCCCCCCCTCGGTTCTTTTTTCTGGCAAAAAAATACAAATTTCCACATTTTTGCAGATACGAACCTGAAACCTATACCGTAGAGTTCTCTGATACGATGGTTCTGATGGTTTGATTTTCATTAAGATTATTTGACTTTTAGAGGCTGTTTCCCCCTTTTTTTGAAAATCAGGAAATGTTTTTCGGGCTTGTAACCTTTGATGGGGAAGACTAAACTTAATGAAATTTGTATATTTGAAATCAGCATAAAAAGCTGATTCTTTTGATTTATCTATTGGTATCAAAGTTCTGTTTTTTATTGTTTCGGTTGCTTTTGTGCCGAATCCCTCCTTACTTACAGTTTGTTAACACGAACTGTTTGATTTCCACACAGCGCATTAACAATAAGTATTATATCAATAGCATAAACTGCTATAAAACACAAATATGAGATATATAAATGCTAGATTGTCTTTTAAATGTCTAAGACTACCTTTGTTTCTCTAAAAGTTTAGTATACATAGCTTATAGGAAATTTCCCCATTTTCTTGAAGGAAATAATCTTTAGGGACCTTTTGTTTTGATTTATAAAGAGACAATAGCTTCCGATATAGATGATGCCTTTGTTTTCGCATCTATTCTCCTTCGTCTTCCAAACTTCCTTGTTCTAGTATCTCTCATCTTTTATATTTGAAAATAATCATAAGTTAACAGAAAATATGAATATTCATTGATATTAGTCTTCTATAATCCTGTTTTGGCCTTCTTTTCAGACTTGTGTGTTATACAATTATATATAAGGCCAGTAGCATCTAAATAATCTACCGTGGATCAAGAAGGAAACGTAAATCTTGTCTTGATTGGTTGATTTATGATGCAATCGTGCTGCCTAAGTAAAGAACGATGTTGGCACAATGTATAATTTTTGTTTTGTTTTTTTCCATACCAGGGCACTTTGTATCGAAGGTGTTTTCGTAGAAATTTCTAAAAGGGCTCATTCAATTGGATATTCGAGTGGCTAGTGCCCTTTTTAATAGTCGAAAGTGATTGGAGGACCCCCTTGCCCATCATTCCCCCAATTACATTCAGTCAAAATTTTCAGATAGCTATTTTGTTCAGCGTAGTTGCTTTTCAGAAAGAAAATATAGTTTTGAGGAGGACACTCTCCCAAAACCCATCAGGGCAAGGGTTTTAATTTATGCCCTGGGGGCATATAAGAACGATGTTGGCACAAAGTATTATTTAGTATTTTTTTCCCCCTTTAGAGCAGGGCACCTTGTATTGAAGAAGTTGTCGTAGAAACATCGAAAAGAGCTCATTCAATTGGAAATTGGAGTGGCTTGTGCCCTTTTTAATAGTTGAAAATGATTGAAAGGCGACTAACACCTCTTCCACACCCACTATTTCCCGAGACATATCCAATCAAAATTGTGAGATAGCCATTTTGTTCAGTGTAGCTGATTTCCAGATAAAAATTATGTTTTTGAGGAGGACACTCCCCGATTGGAAATTCAAAGGGCTAGCACCCTTTTTAGTAGTCGAAAGTGATTGGAGGGCAACTACCCCCCTCCTCTCACGCCCACCTTTTCCCCAAACACATCCAATCAAAATTTTGTGATAGCCATTTTATTCAACGTAGTTTTAAGTTCTGGAACTTAGGTCTTTGAGGAAGACAACCCCCCCCCACAGCCTTCAGGGCGAGAGATACAACTTATGCCCTGGGGACATATAAGATTTATATAGAACGCGTTGTCGTAGAAACTTCAAAAAGGACTCATTCTATTATAAACTGAAATGGCTAGTGCCCTTTTTAATAGTCAAAAGTGATTGGAATGCAACTAACACCCCTTCCACGCCCACCTTTTCCCTAAACACATCCAATAAACATTTTGAGATAGCCATTTTGTCCCAAGCAGTTCAAAGTTCAGGAAATTATACTTTTGAGCAGGACACTCCCCCCACAGTCTTTGGGGCAAGGGTTGTAAGTTATTCCCTGGGGGCATATAAGGTTTTAATTGAAATTTGTGTGGTAGAAACTTGAAAAAGGGCTCATTCAATTTGAAATTCAAAGGGCTAGTGCCCTTTTTAATAGTTGAAAGTGATTGGAGGGCAACTAACCCCCCTTTCACGCCCACCTTTTCCCCAAACACATCCAATGAAAATTTTAAAATATCCATTTTGTTCAACGTAGTTGAAAGTTCTGAAAATTAGACCTTTGAGGAAGATGACCCCCCCACAGCCCTGAGGGCAAGGGTTGTAAGTCAGGCTCTTGGGGCATATAAGGTTTTTATAGAACGCGCTGTCGTAGAAACTTCAAAAAGGGTTCATTCGATTTGAAATTGAGATGGCTAGTGCCCTTTTTAATAGTCAAAAGTGATTGGAAGACAACTAACCTCCCTTCCACGCCCACCATTTCCCCAAAGACATCCAATCGAAATTTTGAGATAGCCATTTTGTTCCACGCAGTTTAAAGTTTAGGAAATTATACCTTTGATTAGAACACTCCCCTCAAAGTCTCCAGGGCAAGGGTTATATGTTATGTCTTTGGGGCATATAAGTTTTTATTGAAATCTTTGTCGTAGAAACTAGAAAAAGGGCTCATTTGATCGGAAATTCAAAGAGCTAGTGCTCTTTTTAATAGTTTCGAAAGTGAAAAAAAAATACAAAAACATAATTTGCAATTTACTGAAAAAAATAAAATGAATGTACATTGTCAGTTTAATATACACAAACTGATATTTAGTAATCAAAATATTAATATTATTTGATTTATTAAAGTTATATTAGTAAAAACATTAAAATTTTTTTAGTAAAGTGCAAATTATGTTCTGGCCTTGGGAAGGCATAGCGGTTTTGAGCCCAACATATGTTAATTTCTGCTCGTTTTCAGTGTGACTCGGTTATTCATTGTAACTTATGTTCGTTTTGGGTTTCATTTATTTGTCGATTCTGATTTGTGGTAATTTCACGCTTGGTAGATTATTTGATTTTATTTTTGCTCATTTTTGTTTAATGGAGTTCTTTACTTTTCTTTGAAAAACTTACTTTGTGGAAAAAGTTTTTTTAATTAATTTTGGAAAAAAAGGCCATTCGTATTCATAATTGCGCATTCATATGGCATAGACAAATGAAAGGAAAGCGTACTAATCGTGCTAGCCAGGATGAGAAAAATACAAAAACTGACCTTTGTCAGTCATAAAACCGAGCCTAAAACCTAAGAAAAAAAATTCCAAGTTATATGTCAACTTCGAAAATTTATAAAGCGTCTAAACGAGTCTCATCTTTGGGTGATGATTTATCTTGTTATGCATTGATTTTACTTTCGGTCAACATTCTTGCAATTCAGCAATAATATCTCAATGGATAATGGTCTTCAAATGGTTGTACTGTTTAAATCAGGATAGTCTTTCTGTCAATAAAGATTTTGTGGTCTCTCTGCAGCATGGCGGTTAGGTCTTTAAATTGGTCGAGTGACTTTGAACTTAGTAGCTTCTTGACGTAGTCTGTCATGAATATTATCACCACTGGCGTTTCGAAAGTTGGTTGTAGCCTGAATGCATTGATCTGAAATCTTATGTAGAATGTTTTGTGATTCCTATGTTTTTTTTAATAGTGGAATCTTAAAGCTCACATGCCTTTATATCAAATTAGGGTTTGATATTAGGGTTTAAATTAGGGTTTAGGGTATTCTCTGCAGCATGGGGTTAGGTGCTTTATCTAGTGCTGTCATATTCTTCTAGTGTTGTTCTACATGCTGTCATATTCAGGCCAAGGCGGGCATTCCTTCTGCTATTAATGATGGCAAAAGAATTGCCGGTGACAGTCACTTTCTTACGCTGCTTCCTGAAAGACTAGGTGCTTGATTTCCAGCAAGGTAAGGCTAGATAGTCTATTGGTCGGCTAACTTAGGGTTTAGTAGTTTCTTGAAGTGGTCTATCTATCTCTAGTATTTGTCACGATTGTCAATATAGTAATTTACCTGTAAATTTCTCCGGAATTTTTCCAACTAATTCTCAATTTCATAATTATCCTACTACGCATCGTTCAGACTTTTCGTGCGAAATTCGCCCGACATCGACAGCAGGATTCAGCAGCTGTCACACTGGCCCAAAAATCTGGAACTAAATTCCAGCATCAGTTCGAGAATGCAGCAACAAGCGACATTTTCTAAGACTGGCGAAGAAATATTTTATGACATGCTAAGCATTTTGTTCATTACGGTTTTCTTTTTCGTTGTTGTAAAATTTAGCTAGAAAATGGCTGTGTATTTTCGTTGGCAATATTTTCAGCGCTAAAGTATGCCACCAGGCATGTGCGCTGTTTTGTGACATTTATTTATGTACGT
>JAQQPU010008347.1:19488-35913 GCA_029168905.1 Artemia sp. Kazakhstan ARC1039 | reverse complement strand
TTAACTCAGACATTGTCAGAATGTTTCCCCTCGCTAAAATCATGGCGACAAGTTGTAAGATTGAAAGCTATTTTAAAAATATTCAGTGCAAATTAGAACGCCGATATGTGCCAGATAGATAAATGGGGATAATCTCTGCAGCCTTCTCTCTTAAAACTATGGAATATTCAATTGTGACCGGAATAGCATTCACAGAGTTTCAAAGGCGGTGAGCATTAGCAGTAATTGACTGCGCTTTTTAAGTGACCAAAAAGATTCGAGGGCAACTATGCCCCCCCTCCCCCCTTTTCAGCAATTTCATAAATAGTAATTATTATTTTTGGGAATATAACTTGTTTCGCTCTTACATAGGATTCCAATTTCCTAAATATCTAACGCTAATTTTGCAAACAATTCCACTATTTTCAGAAATATACACAGAATTACGTAAAAGCATTGAAATCCTAGACTTGGCAGCCTAACCGCTAATGATAGAACAGGACAGGAAAAGTAGTGAAACAGATCTATTTATATGCTTGTGCGGAGCTTTAAGCCAAAGATTAAAACAAGATAATATTCAATTGTGAAAAATAGCATTTTGAGTTTCATAGCGGTGAGAGATTGCAGTAAAAACTAGAAAATTACCTATAAATATTCGCTTATGAGATATCGAAGCGATAGCAATAGAGAAAATAGCAAAGATTATTTTTGGGGATATAACTTGTTTCGCTCTTACATAGAATTCCAATTTCCTAAATATCTAACGCTAATTTTGCAAACAATTCCGCTATTTTCAGAAATATACACAGAATTACATAAAAGCATTGAAATCCTAGACTTGGCGCCCATAACCGCTAATGATAGAACAAGACAGGAAAAGTGGTGAAACAGATCTATTTATATGCTTGTGCGGAGCTTTAAGCCAAAGATTAAAACAAGATAATATTCAATTGTGAAAAAATAGCATTTTGAGTTTCATAGTGGTGAGAGATTGCAGTAAAAACTAGAAAATTACCTAAGAATATTCGCTTATGAGATATCGAAGCGATAGCAAAAGAGAAAATAGCAAAGATTAGAAAAAAAGAGTGGTTTCTTTGAAAAAAAAAATATATTATATTTAGATATCTCCGAGGGAGGGGGAGCAGAGAAAACAATGGTTGGGGGCGAGGGGTTAATATTTTAATATCCCGCTGAGATACACTTTTACACAGTGTTGAAAAATAGTGAAAAGGAAAAAACATTGGAAGAAATAGATTTATATTTCTATAAGATAGATATGAAAAAATGCTCACATTTGCAAATCCTGACTGCACTTGGGTGCCAGATGGTCCAGGTAGCGCAAGTTGGACCTCATGATCTTGTGCAGCTGAGCCAGCAATTCCAGAGGGCTGTGCAGCCGGGGCAGCTCCTGATACCCTTGAAAAAGCATGATCAGAGGCAAGCTCACAATCATGCGTAGGTGGGGCTTCGACATTGTAGCTATCTGCCCACTCTTTTTTTGGTTTTCTGAGAGGCTGCATTGGGTCAGGCAGCGTGGAGTTGGGGGGTTTCGGCCGACGACCATATTGTATAACTGATGCTCTTAGAGGGGCTGCCTCACCCTCTCTTGCTTTCTTACTAGGAGGTGGGGCACATTCTTCACAATTGGCCTTAAAGAAGAGAAAAAAGTTAGTATGATAAATAATTTCCCCCTTTTTACAGAAAGAAAGTTAGTATCATCATCAATATAATTTTGTCTAGAAAAGCATTTATCTCAAAGAAGCCCCCTCCTCCACCCTTTTTCTGCAAAGCAAAAAGTAAAATTTACGAGAATATTCTATGCATGGAAATCATATTGTGAGAAAACTTGTGAGAAAAATAAACCTTGACAAACAGTAGTCTATAGCCTTAGGTAGAAATCAATGTTTCTATTTTTTACCTTTCAGAAAATTTTTTAAAATGTTCCCGTCTGTAGACTTTAAAATAGATAAATGATTGTTAACCCAGCAGCAGCTTATAGGCCTAAATTACAATCTAGGATGTAAATTTTGCAGACAAAATAAGGCTATCTTTTTTTCTTAGAAATCCCGGGGCCCCTTACTTTTCATGTGAAGTTTTCGATTTACAATGATGGCGATAGAATAGAGGCATGGCTCCCTTCCCCTTTCGCTAATGTCCTAAATATATTGCTAGACCTTAATTTGAAAATAATGAGATTTCACCGGTTCTCCAAATAGAGATTGTATAGGCCTGCGCTTAATAAATTTCATTTGTCTGCATGAAACAGTTTTAATTTGACAGGAGAAAAACACCCCATTTTGATCTGAGAAACCTTTTACAGGAAGTGCTTTCAAAAAGGGTCAGAGCTAATTTTAGGACTCGCGCTGGAGCCTTGTGTCAAACCAGATCGGTTAACAACAAGAGCGACGGAAGTCTCAGTTAGAGAAAAGATTACAATAGTGAAAAGCTAAATTTATTGAAAAGATAATTATTTCTTTTTGCGAGAATTTTGTTTGTAAAACAATGGGTGCTGGGGTTAGGTTTTGAGGGTATATAGAACATATTTTATGTTTTCTATCGAGTATAAAGATTGCATAGTGATGTTTTTATTAGAGTGGGAGGGGGGAGGGGATTTACCTGAATATACTGGAGGGTGAACAATGAAAATAATTTTATTTTGAAAATAAAAAATGAAAATGTATTAAATCAGAACTTACATTGCAAATTGTGGCAGTCAAGGCTTCAAAAGAGTTAAATTTATCCATTGTTGTATCAACTATGTCAAAATACTTTCTGATAATTTAATCACATTGCATGCCCGTTATATACGAAATCTCAAGGGTGAATTGTTATGTAAGCAAGCCCTCTGATTGGCTGAGAAGGAAACACGTGATCTAACTGTTTCCTATTTCTGGAAACTCATAACATTCGCCTCGAGCATGTACATGTCCAAAACAACAACAACAACAAATAGTGTTTCCTATGTCTGGACACCTTGACATTCGCTGAGAGCGTGCACTTGCCCAAAACAACAAATAAATCGTCCTTGACATTGACTGGGAGCGTGCACTTACAACACCAACAACATCGACCTTGGAAAAAAGAGGTCATTGACCCCACTAACCACGTGTTCTCCCTAGGGACTCTATGCCCATATTTGGTGTTAAAAAAAGTTGTAGGTGGCAGCAGGGGTGGGCAATGGGACCTCCTGAGGCCTTTCTACTGACAGAGTCAAACTTTAGCGTAAGGAGCGAGGCGTTGAGGAGGGGACAGCCCCTTTCATATACGGAATAATTTCTGTTCATTTTAAGTTTTAATGTCACTCCTTACTTTCAGTTTAAAAAACTTGTTTTTGTTTTATTTAATTTCTGATCGTTTTTTAGTTAATGCAGCTTTTATTTTGGCTCACCGTCAATGAATAAGTAAACAAAATTTGCATAAAAATTTTACTTTTCTTTTGCTAAATGGTTGTCTCTAAATTTGGTTCTGACGTAATTTACAAATTAACTTACGTAACGAACTTCTATATTCGTATATTTTTCTTCTGGCAAAAAATACAAAGTTGCAGATTTTTGCATATAAAAGCTTGAAACCTATGTAATAGGGTTTTTTGATACGCTGAATCTGACGGTGTGATTTTCATTAAAATTCTTTCACTTGTAGGGGATGTTTCCCCCCTCTTTAAAAAATCAGGTAAATTTTCTCAGGCTCGTAGCCTTTGATGAGTAATACCAAACCTAATGAAATTTATATATTTAGAATCAGCATTATAAGCCCATTTTTTTTATACATTTATTGACATCAAAATTCCGTTTTGAAAAGTTTCGATTACTATTGAGCCGTATTGCTTGTTTTTTTTATTGTTTTTTTTTATTACGTATATGTTATTACGTATATGAGGGGGATCTCCCCTTAGTCAATACCACGCTCTTTACGTTAAAAGTTAAAACAAAAATTTTAATTCACAAACCCCTGAATCACAAAGGCTGTTTAATTAGAATAGATAGCTCTTTTGAAAGCACAAAAAAAAACTATAGCGTAAAGAGCGAGGCATTGACTTGGGGGAGAACCCCATCATATACTTAATATTTTCTGTTCGTTTTAAGTTCTAATGTTGCTTCTTACTTTCAGTTGGAAAACTTGTTTTTTTTAATATTTAATTTCTGACGTTTTTAAAATAATGTTTGGAAATCCGGCGCCCCCTTCATAGAAATGTCGCTTACCCCAAAGAAACATCCTCCACGGAAAGATTCTCCCGAGAAACCCCCTCCTCCAGCCCCCCCCCCACCAGAAAAAAATCCTTCCTGAAAATGTCTGTATACTTCCCAATAATCAATACAATATGTAAGCAATGGGCAAAGTTCATAACTTTCAGCCCTTCCCCTGGGAACTGTGGGGGATTAAGTCATCTTAAAAGACATATTTATTAAATTTTTGACTGTGCTGAACAAAATGGCTATCTCAAAATTTTGATCGGGTGACTTTGAGAAAAAAATGAGCGTGGGAGGGGGCCTAGTTGCCCTCTATTTTTTTTGGTCACTTAAAAAGGGCACTAGAACTTTTAATTTACGTTCCAATGAGCCCTCCTAAGACATTCTAGGACCACTGGGTCAATACGATCACCCCTGGGGGAAAAAAAAACAAATAAACACGCATCCGTGATCTTCCTTCTGGCAAAAAATGCAAAATTCCACGTTTTTGTAGATAGGAGCTTGAAACCTCTACAGTAGGGTTCTCTGATACGCTGAATATGATGGTGTGATTTTCATTAAGGTTCTATAGCTTTTGGGGGTCTTTCCCCCTTTTTTCGAAAATCAGCTAAATTTTCTCAGGCGTTTAACTTTTGATGGGTAAGATTAAACTTGATGAAACTTATATTTTTGAAATCAGAATTAAAATCTAATTCTTTTGATATAGTATTGGTATCAAAATTCCGTTTTCTAGAGTTTCGGTTACCATTAATCCGGGTATCCTTACTTACAGTTCGTTACCACGAACTGTTTGATAAGTAAACGGAGATTTCTCAAACTCTGAATTTCAAAGAAACTTAGACTCTTTGCTATTTAGTACTTTCTTTAAGTATTCTCTTCTTTTGAATAGGTTTTCAAAGGGATGCAAATACAAATATAATTGCACTTCTTAATAAGTTCTTTAGAAAATTTCTGTCGCTGTGCGGCAGAAAACACTTTCTGCAATGCGTAAACTTGCTCTATCATAGAAATTGTTACTACTTCAAACTTTTGTTATAAAAATACGAGCGGGCATGCTTTTGATTATGTAGGCGCGATTACGATTATTGTAAGCAATTCAAGAATACTAGCTTGATTTCTTAGCCGAGCCTATCCCCCTCCTCCCCAGAAACTTTGGATCTGCCAATAGCTCAAAGGTGTAATATGAGAAAAAATTGACCCCCCCCCCGGGATCTTTATAAATTTGCACTACTGTATTTATGCAAATTAATGAAAAAAGAAAAAGCTTACCGGAAAACTCTACATCACTTTGAAACTTAGACTAGCTGCTTGTCCTCAAAAGATTTTAAGGCATTTACGGCAGAGTTGCTAACACTGTAGGAGCGACTTACGATTTTAAAACATGTTGTATCCAAAACAACTGGAACCAGCTTTCCTCACTGGACTCTACCATAACCTCAACGACCTTAATAGTACAAAGGTGAGATGGAGTGGGCTTTCTTGTGGTTTCTGCACCATTGCTTAATGTATCCTACAGTAATGGACCAGATGGACCAGAGAGCGATCCACGAGTGACCCCCTTTCAAATTTTTAAGGATCCAGATAAGCTGTCTTCTGGAAAAGATTAATTTCAAAATGAAGGCTTGTTGTAAAATACTTTTTAACTTTACGATTATGTATTATTTGAGGGGAGCAACAATGGGACTATCACCGGCTCTAGTATTAGAAAAGAGCTCATGCCCTTCTAAGATTGTGTGTGCTCGACTACCAGTTGGATATTAAGAAGCACTTACCATTACAGCGGTATTGTGCATGGAAGAAAGTACGGTAATAGCAGCTTCTAATACAGTACAGCCATTAGACATAAGCCAGAGGCTCGTTGCATTCATGAATGTAAAAAAAAAAACTATTATTAGGCTTCCAAAGTTTTTTGTAGACTTAATTATTTCCAATGTGCTATTCCGTCACACTTTCATGTCAAGAGGGATATGAGAACGAAGGCTTTACAACACCTTTTAAAGTTACAATGCTGGCCATTGAAAAATTTTAGTTTTCTAAATAATTTTTGCAGTTTTATAAATGTTTGAGCAAGTGTAACGTTTCTTTGGATAGCCTGTGCTGAAACCTCGTTTTCAGACAGACTCCCAGCTCCCCATTGTTCTCCTCTACCTTCTTCCGTAGACACTGCATCAGTTTCATCAGGTTCTTCCGCAAAGGCACCTTCAACAAGGAGCAGAAAAACCGCCTGAATCATTTTCAACAGTTGGATCTGCATATTAGACTTTATCAAAGGATTCCAACAAATCAGAGATGTCAGAGATGACATTCATCAGAGATGTCATTCGCTAAGTTTCAATTGGACTATAAACTAAGAGAACTTTCCAAAGATGAATGAAGACAATGTTCAAAACATGAAGTTCAGGAAAGTGCTCAGAGCCTAGAGTCACAACGCGGAGCATCTTATCTGTCAGTGAAAACTTCCCGATTACAACTTGGATTGCTGAAAGGATGTTAGTAGTTATATTAGAAAGCTTAAACTTCTTGAAATGTGAAACACAGTGGTGCACCCTCTAATCATTTTTCATCTTCCTGACATAATAGGCAGTGATACCTATAAAGCTAGATGCTTTTGCAGACCAGTAGTCACAAGTTAAGCTAGCCTTTGTGGCAGACCTTAAAGCAGCCTTCTGTTTAACTTGCTTTTTTTCTGGCTGTACATATACGTGATAATTTATGGTTCCCCAGGATGGTGCTTTTAAGCCCCTGTCTTTTTTTTTTAAATAAGCTGTTTCATATTTGGCTTATTAAACACAGAAAGTGGCAATTTATCCTTAAACAGGGTTTTTGTAGCAGAGCTTCCGCAGAGCAACTTGTTTGGATTAATTGGAAATAAAAGGGGGTTTCAAGTCTGCTCTTCTTATTCTAGATTTCATCAATTCCTTGCCCTCTCTGTAACTTGCCTTGCTATCTAGAGCTTTCCTTAGGGACGCAGCCTGACTTGATATATATTTTTTGAGTTGGTTTGGGCTTGTTATTTGCTACACCAGTCGCATATACTATATCTTAGTGCGGATCACTTGTATGCTTCCTTTTAAGATAGCTTATAAATGTCACGGACGTTACAGAGACGTTTTCCAGATACCGTAAGATACCCAGAGAGACAGCTTAGAAGTTTTAATTGGAACATCGAAGTCGTCATCAGAAAATGTCATGAGAATGTGTTAAACCGAGTTGGAGTTGCAGGAAAAGATACAGGGGAAAATGAAAAAGTTTGTGATACCTTGGATATGAAGGAAGATTTGTTTTGTGAGCAAGAATTAGCAACAGTACTAAAAGGATTGAAACAAAAATAAAGCTCCAGGTGCTGAAAGTGTGGTAAATGAGTTTCTTAAATATGATGTCTCTGGGGTTAGAAATAAGTTACTGAAGATTATGAATATAATTTTTAAGATATGGGAAATACCTAACGATTTTAGGAAGACTTTAATTAAACTACTGTATAAGAAAGGGATAAGAGTAAGTATCGCTATTAGTAATTATCGACGAATTAGTCTGGTCTCTGTAGGTAGCAAATTACTTAGTAATATGATACTATTTAGACTGAAAGATGCTGTAGACAAAGTTTTAAGAGAAGAACAGTGCGGTTTTAAAAAAGGTAGAGGATGTGTCGACCAAACTTTCACTCTTAGGTTAATAATTGAGAAGTACCTTAGTTGTCAAACACCTATGGTCCTCAGTTTTATAGATTATGAGCAAGCGTTCGATTCTGTTGATAGAAGAGCTTTAGCAAAGGTCTTATCCTTGTATGCTATACCAGACAAGTACATTAAAATGATTAGTGCTATGTACGAGAATAACACTGCTTCCGGTTAAGGTAGGAAATGAGGTTAGCAGCTGGTTTTGCATTAAATCAGGAGTTTAGCATATTTTTGTTCTATCCCCCTTTATATGGATCATTTTGATGAACTTTGTCTTAAGGAGCACAGGAAAGGCAGTGGGAGACCACGGAATCAAAGGGGGATGAAAAGTCCCCTGGACTTATATTATACTGATGATTTAAGCATCCTAGATAAAAGTGTGAGCAAAATGAATGAAGTTCTAGAGGTTTTGCGAATTCATTGTGCTAGAATAGGTTTGAAAATTAATGTTAAGAAGACTAAGTCACTAAGACTAGGAATAAGTGAAGATGAAAAGTCGACGTTGGTTAACGAAAAGATTGATCAGGGGGGGCAGCTTCACTTACCTTGGTAGTATTTTTAGTAAAGACGGTGGGAGCGGTGAAGATGTTAAAAGTAGAATTTCCAAGGCTCAGGGTATTTTTCACAGTTAAAAAAAGTTTGGAAGAATGGGATGATAAGTTTGTAAACCAAGATTAGAATATTGGAAGGTACAGTGATGACAGTGGTCAAATATGGCCCTGAAGCGTTGGCAATCCAAAAAGCGGATGAAGATTTACTAGATGTTTTCCAGAGAGATTGCCTACAGATTGTTTTGGGTACCAGTCTGACTGAGCGTATTTCAAACTTTAGGCTAAACGAAAAATGTGGTTCAATCCCGCTTTCTAGGGCTATAATGAAAGAAAGCTTGAGATGGCTAGGGCACGTTCTGCAGATGAAGGATGACAGATTGCCGAAGATTGTCCTTTTCGGCCAACCGTCTAAAGCTAAACGGAAAACTCTTCTGGGCTGGGAGCATATCCTAGAGAAAGATTTAAAGGAAAAGAGAAGTTCCTGGGAGGGTGTAAAGTGGAAGACTTTGAATAGATTGGTACGGAGGAGGAGCCTGTGTATCTGTGTTGGCCTCAGGTGGCTTGGTGCTGCGGTGAGTTTTTAGTAGTAGTAGTAGTAGTATTGTGAGATCTGATTTTGTATTGTGAGGTTTTCAAAAAAAAAAAAAAAAAAAAATTAACTGCTTGCTTTTCAACACTTTGTCCTACCTGAGAAGTGTTTGCAGCATTATTTTCTGCATCTTTACCATTCTTATTGAAGTTGAGCCATTTATCCTGGCTAAAAATTGTTTTGATCCCAACATAAAATAAATATATAAATAAGATTTTGCATATAATAATTGATTAATTAATGAATGAATAGAAAAAAATTCCTAACGGTGAAAAACTCACAACTGACTTCAGTAGAAGATCTAGTGCTGCCAGAAGGTAGAAAAAATAATTCAAAACTTTAAAAAACAATTTTTGCCGTGCCAAACTAAATCTCTGAGAACACAACCCTAGATCTATTAAAAGAATTGATGAACGAAGACCTTTAGTTCGTCCTTTCCAACCTTTTGAGCACACAAAGAGTGTAGCTTGGTTGTATGATGATCACAATAAAATTAGATCACAGTATACGCAATACAATACCAGATCACAATAAAATTAGCTAAGATTTAAGCCGAGGGATAGATTAAAAAAAATTTTGGTCTGGAGAGAAACAAGCTAATATGGTAACACTGGGAAAAGTGTCAATACTACACTAGTTCACCTTCACATTACAGTCAGTGTTATTGAATCATGTTGTCTCGCTGAACGCATGTGTGTGCATTCTATTTTTCTTGTGTATGCAGGTATGTGAGAGTAACTGCAAAAATACAAATATACATTCTATAAAACAGTGTATTGAAATATGAGCATGTAATTAAATAAAGAAAAATCAACTGAAAGTAAGGAGCAACATTAAAACTTAATACGAACAGAAATTATTATGTATATGAGGGGGTTCGGCCCTTAGTCAATACATCAATCTTTACGCTAAAGTTTTCTTAGTGCTTTCAAAAGAGGTATCTATTCTAATTACGCGGCCTTTGTGATTCAGGGGTCTGTGATTTAAGCAAAATTCGAACTTTAGCGTAAAGAGCGAGGTGTTGACTAGGGAGCGAACTCCCTAATACACGTAATAAAAACATACGAATATAGAAGTTCGTTTCGTAAGTTAATTCATAAGTTACCCCAGAAAAAATTTTTGAGAAAGCCATTTAGCCAAAAAAAAGTAGAATTAATGTGCAAATTTTGTTTTAATTATTCATGAACGGTGAGCCAAAATCAAAGCTGTATTAATTCAAAAACTTTCAGAAACTAATTTAAAAAATTTAAGTTTTTTTAACTGAAACTAAGGAACGACATTAAGATTTAAAACGAACAGAGATTTTTCCGTATATAAAAAGGGTTCCCTCCTCAAAGCTTCGATCTTTACGCTAAAATTTTTTATTGTTTAAAAAAATAGAGTTGTGAGAAAGTGTCAAACTTTAGCGTAAGAGCGAGACGTTGAGGAGGGGACAACACTCTTTCATATACGAAATAATCTCTGTTTGTTTAAGTTTTAATGTTGCTCCTTACTTTCAGTTAAAAAAACTTGTTTTTTTTTAATTTAATAAATGTTCAAGATCCAAAGAAATGTGACTTGAATCTTTCTAGAGTTCAAGAACAAAAATTAGCATAGAATTTAACAATAACTGGAATGCCGGCATTTATAGGAGGATTGTAAGATCTGATTATCTATTGTAAGGTTTTCAAAAAAAAAAAAAAAAAAATTAAAAAATGAGAGATCTCACGATAAATTAGTATGCATAGAAGCACTATGCTTAAGCCTATAGATGCTCCGTATCCCAAAGACCGATTTCAAAGTATGTTAAGTTCGTTTTCTGGAACTTCGTAACTTTCGGTATGCAGTTAAAATAAAACACCTAAACTCACTTAGCTTTGGAATTCGGAGAATTTATAGAACAAGCAAACAGCAATTCCCTTGTTCTACATTTGGTGTGATTAATTAAAAAAAAAACTTTCAGAAAAATAAGTTTTTCAAAGAAAAGTTAAGGCTATTTTAAACTGAAGCTCAGCAGATACAAATACATGTTAAAATTCAAACTCAAAACGACCAGAAATTACTATTAAAGGATAAATGAAACCCGAAAAGAACGAAAATTAAATAAAAAAATCATAGCAAAAAACATGCAACAAGTAATAATAGAAATGAAAAAATAGATCTTAAAGCGAGTAACCCTTAGATTGAATATGAAAATCAAGCTTAAAAAGAAAAAAAAATATTTTGCTAATGAAGTATAAATGAAAATTAAAACGAACAGAAATTAAATAAACAATCAATGCAAACTCGCATACAAACAGATATTAATGTAAATCAATAAATAAATCTTAAAACGATTGAAACTTAAATTGAATATGCAAATCAAACTTGAAACGAACAAAAATCACTACAAAAAAGAGTTTGGGTGTCACCTCCTTCTCTCACTGTAAAAGTCTAAAACCTACTGCGTCATTCGCGCTTTACTGAAAACCAATTTTATTACAAATATTTTCTTTTGTCCTTAATATTGAAAATAAACATTAAAATTATAGTAAAATTTCGAACTGATGAGCTCTTAGCAATTAATATCAATATACATCAAATATTCAGTTTAATTTATTAGTTCTTTCTAAAGTTGTTCAAGACGAATATAGTTTCACGACAAACAAGAGTTTGAATACTGCCCCCTTCCTTAAATGTAAATAAAAACCCAAAGCCTACTGCGTCATTGGCGCTTAACTGAAAACGAATTATATTACAAATGTTTTCTTTTCCAGTTCTTATAGCATTGAAAATAAAAATAAATTATAGTAAAATAAATTCTTGAACTGATGGATCTTCAAAAACTAATATCATTATACATCAAATATTCAATTTGATGTTGTTTATATTTTCCAAGAGTATTCAAGACGCATATAGTTTTCAGTAAAGTGCCAATGACGCCGTAGGTTTTAGACTTTTACAGTGAGAGAAGGAGGCGATACCCAAACTCTTGTGTGTAGTGATTTTTGTTCCTTTCAAGCTTGATTTGCATATTTAATTTAAGTTTCACTCTTTTTGCATTAATATCTATTGTATATGTGTTTGCATTGATTGTTTATTTAATTTCTGTTCGTTTTAATTACTCGTTGTTGAATAAAATAAAAAATTAAGTTTCATTTATATTTAAATAGCCAAATGTTTCTTTTTCGTTTTAAGCTTGATTTTCATATTCAATCTAAGCATTACTCGCTTTAAGATCTATTTATTCATTTATATTGTTTCTTGTTGTATGTTTTTTGCTATGATTGTTCATTTAATTTCTGTTCGGTTTGTGTTTCATTTATTCTTTAATAGTAATTTCTGGTCGTTTTGAGGTTGAATTTTAACAAGTACTTGTATCTGCTGAGCTTCAGTTTAAAATGACCTTTACTTTTCTTTGAAAAAACTTATTTTTCGGAGAGTTTTTTTGAATTAATTTTTGTTTGTTTTTCATTGCAAAAAGTTTCAAGTTTTTAAATAATCTTCATTTCAAAATCAAACTTAAAAAAAAACATATGTTCGTCAAAGTATTAAAACTGGTATGAAAGTAACAAAATCAAAGTGAAAAAATGTGTTTGTGGTAACCTCGGAGTTTTTATTATGTGATGCTTGAACTATTTTAACAAAAAGGCTATCTCAAAATTTTTATCGGATGGGTTTGGGGAAAAAAGGGCATGGGTGGGAGGCTAAGTGCCCTTCGGTCTCTTTTGACTCTTTAAAGGGTAACTAGAACGTTTTTATTTTTAATCAAATAAGCCCTCTCTGAAGTTTGTACCAGTATCCCTTCTATAAGAACGATATATGCCCCCAGCGTATAACTTACAACGCCTGTCCCTGGGGGGTTGTGTCGACCCCGTAGATTTAATATCTGATATTTGAACTATTTAAAAAAATGGTCACCTCGAATATTTATCGGATGGTCTTTACATCCGATAAACACAAAGGCGTAGAGGGGGGGAGGGGCTAGTTGCCCTCCAGTCTTTTTTTAATCTGAGAAAATGAACTTGAACTTTTAATTTTCATTCAAATGAGCCCTCTCTGAAGTTTATACAAGCATCTCTTTCATAAGAACCATATATGGCCGCAGGACATAGCTTACAATGCCTGTCCTCCGGACCCTGGGGGATTGTGTCGACACCGGAGTTTTTATTATCTGACCTTTGAACTATTTTAAAAAATGGCTATCTTAAAAGTTGTATTGGATGGGCTTGGGGAAAAAATGGCGTGGTTGGGGCTAGGGGCCCTCCAATCTCTTTTGACTGTTAGAAATTGAACTATAACTTTGATTTTTCAATTCAATCTAGCCCTCTCTGAAGTTTATACGAGCACCCCTTCCATAAAAAACAAATATGCCCCCAGGGCATAACCAGGGCATAACCTGCTCCCCGGGCCCTGGGTGGTTTTGTCGACAACGGAGTTTTTTAATTCTGACTTTTGAACTACTTGTAGCAAAATGGCGGTCTCAAAATTTTTATCGGATGCATTTGGGAGAAATAGGGCGTCGGGGAGATAGTTGGCCTCTATTCCTTTTTGACTCTTAAAAACTGAACTAGAAATTTCAATTACAATAAAATGAGCCTTTTCTGAGTTTTATACGAGTATCCCTTCCACAACAGCTCTATATGCCATCCAGGCATAACTTACAATGCTTGCCCCGGGCCCTGATGGTTTGTGTCGACCCCGAAGTTTTCGTTATATGATCTTTGAACCATTTTGAAAAAATGGCTCCCTTATCGGATTGGTTTGAGGAAAATAGGACGCGGAGAGGGGGGGGAGTGTTATATGCCCCCTGATGTCCTCTGACTCTTTAAAAGTGAACTAGAACTTTTAATTTCCAATCAAAAGAGCCCTCTCCGAATTTTATACGAGCATACCTTCCATAAGAACCATATATGCCCCCAGAGCAATAGTTACAACGCCTGTCCCAGGCTCAGGGGGGGGTCTGTGTCGACACAGCGTTTTTTCTTATCTGACCTATGAACTATTTTTAACGAAATGCCCACGCGTAAAGGAGTTTTGTTATATGATCTTTGAACTATTTTTTAACAAAATGGCTACCTCACATTTTCATCAGATCTATTTGAGGGAAAACGGCTTGGGGGGCTAGTTGTCCTCCGATCACTCTTTACTCTTAAAAAGGGCACTAGAGCTCTAGATTTTCAATCGAATGAGCCCCCTTTCAAGTTTATACGAAGACCCCTTTTAAATGAATTGCCTGTGGGAAAAAATAAATGGCGTCTGGGGGGGGGGGGGGAGGTTGGCTGCCCTCCAATCACTTTTGACTCTTAAAAAGTGAATTACAACTTTCAATTTTCAATCAAATGAGCTCTCGATGAAGTTTCTAAGAGCATTCCTTACATAACAACCATATATGTTCCCAGGGTATAACGCCTACCCCCTGGCCCTGGGGGCTGTGTTGACACCGGAGTTTTGGTGATCTGAGCTTCGAAATATATTTACAAAATGTCTACCTCAAAATTTTCATCAGATGGGTTTGGAAAAAGAAGGCTTGGTGGGGGGGGGGGGGGGCTAGTTGCCCTAGGATCTCTATTGACTATTAAAAAGTGAGCTCGAAATTTCAATTTCCAATCAAATGAGCCTTCTCTGAAGTTTAACCCTCTATCTCGGGCCCTGGGGGCTGTGTCGACACTAGAGTTTTTGTTATCTGAACTTTGAACTTTTTTTTTAACAAAATATCTATCTCAAAATTTTTATCTGGTGCATTTAGGGCATCGAGGAAGGGGGGGGGAGTAAATAGTTGCCCTCCGATCTCTTTTTAATCTTAAAAAGTGGACAACAACTTTCAATGTCCAATCAAGTGAGCCCTCTCGAAAGCTTATACGAGCATCCCTTCCGTAAGAACTATATTTGCCTCCAGAGCATTACTTATCAAACCTGCCCCCGAGCCCAGGGGTTAGTGTCGACACAGGAGCTTTTCTTATCTGACCTTAGAACTACTTTAAAGGAAATGGCTATTTTAAAAATTTTATCGGATTGGCTTGGGGAAAAAAGAGTGTGGGGGGACTAGTTGCCCTCGGATATCTTTTGACTCTTAAAAAGTGAACTAGAACTTTCCATTTCCAATCAAATGAGCACTCTATGAAGTTTATACGAGCATCCATTTCATAAGAACAATACATGCCTTTAGGGCATAGCTTAGAACGCATTCCCCCGGGCCCTGGGGGTTTGTATCGACACCAGAGTTTTGTATTTGACCTTCGAACTATTTTTAACAAAATTTCTATATCAAAAGTTTCATCGGATGGGTTTGGAAAAAGAAGGCCTTGGGGGGGGGGCTAATTGCCCTTGGATCTCTTCTGACAATGAAAAAGTGAGCTTGAACTTTCAGTTTACAATCAAATCAGCCCTTTCTGACGTTTATACGAGCATCCCTTTATGCCCCTAAGAACCATATATGCCCCCAGTGCATAACTTACAACGCCTGCCCCCGGGCCCTGGGGGGTGGTTTCGACACTTGAGTTTTTGTTATTTGACTTTTGAACGATTTTTAACTTAATGGCTATCTAAAAAATTTTATCGGATGCATCTGGGGAAAAAGGGGCATGGGGGGGCTAGTGGCCCTCCAATCTCTTTCGATTCTCAAAACCTGAACTGGAACTTTCAATTTCAATCAACTGAGCCCTCTCTGAAGTTTTTAAGAGCATCAATTCCATAAGAACCATATATTCCCCCAGGGCATAAATTACAACGCCTGCCCTCGGGCCCTGGGAGGCTGTATTGACCCCGGAGTTTTCGTTGTATGGTCTTTGAACTATTTCTTAAAAAATGGTCTTGTCAAAGTTCTTATTGGATGGTTTTGAGGACAAGGGCACTGAGGGGGGGGGGAGGTGCCCTCCAATCTCTTTTGACTCATAAAAAGTAAACTGGAACTTTAAATTTCCAATCAAATGAGCCCTCTTTGAAGATTATACGAGTATCCCTACCATAAAAACCATATATGCCCCCAGGGCATAACTTACAATGCCTGCCCCAGGGCCCTGGGGGGCTGTGTCGACAGCGGAATTTTTTTTATATAATCTTAGAAATTCTTTAACAAAATAGCTATCTCAAAATTTTTATTTGATGCATTTGGAAAAAAGGGTTGGGGGGGGTTGTAGCCCTCCGATATCTTGTAACGATTAAAAGTGAACTAGAACTTTCAATTTACAATCAAATGATCCCTTTTTGGAGTTTATACGAGCATTCCTTCCATAAGAACCATATATGCCCCCAGGGCATAACTTATAACCCTTGCCCTGAAGACTGTGGGGAGAGTGTCCTGCTCAAAGATATAATTTCCAGAACTTTCAAATACGTTGAACAAAATGGGTATCTTAAAATTTTGATTGGATGTGTTTGGGGAAATGGTGGGCGTGGAAGGGATGTTAGTTGCCTTACAATCACTTTTGACTATTAAAAAGGGCACTAGCCATTTTGATATCCAATCGAATGACACCTTT
>JAQQPU010008346.1:24201-35919 GCA_029168905.1 Artemia sp. Kazakhstan ARC1039 | reverse complement strand
CAGCATATTTGATTTCCATATTGAAAATATATTTTTGAGGAGGACACTCCCCCACAACCCTCAGGGCAAGGGTTTTAAGTTATGCCCTGCGGGCATATAAGGTTTTTATAGAAGGCGTTGTCGTAGAAACTTCAAAACAGGCTCATTCAATTGGAAATTAAAGGGCTAGTGTCCTTTTTAATAGTCGAAAGTGATTGGAGGGCAACTAGCCCCCCCTCCCTCCATGCCCATCATTTCCCCAAACACATCCAATCAAACTTTTGAGATAGCCATTTTGTTCAGCGTAGTTGATTTCCAGATAGAAAATATGTTTCTGAGGAGGAAAATCCCCCACAGCCCTCAGGGCAAGGGTTTTAAGTTAGCATATAAGGTTTTTATAGAAGGCGGTGTCGTAGAAACTTCAAAAAAGGCTCATTCGATTGAAAATTCCGAGGGCTAGTGCCCTTTGTAGTAGTCGAAAGTGATTTGAGGGCCACTGACCCCCCTCTCACGCCCACGTTTTCCCCAAACACATCCAATCAAAAGTTTAAGACAGCCATTTTATTAAACGTAATTTTAAGTTCTGGAAATTAGGTCTTTGAGGATTACAACTCCCCCAAAGCCCTCAGGGCAAGGGTTGTAATTTAAAGATTCTCCGAATCCTTCATATTATTTCTTATGGAAGGGATGCTCGTATAAACTTTAGAGAGGGCTCATTTGATTGAAAATTGATTCATGTTCACTTTTTAAGAGTCAAAAGAGATTGAAAGGCAACTAGCCCCTCTCCCTCCTCCATGCCCTAATTGCATCAGATAAAAAGTTTGAGATATACATTTTGTTAAAATAGTTACTTAAAACGAACAGAAATTCAATAAACAATCAATGCGAACAAACATACAATATATGTTAATGTAAATGAATAAATAAATCTTAAAACGATTGAAACTTAAATTGAATATACAAATCAAGTTTGAATCGAATAAAAATAACTACAAACAAGAGTTTGGGTATCATCTCACTGCAGAAGCCTAAAACCTACTGCGTCATTGGCGCTTTACTGAAAACGAATTATATTACAAATGTTTTCTTTTGTACTTAATATTGAAAATAAATATTGAAATTACAGTAAAATTTTGAACTGATTTGCTTTTAGCAATTAATATCATTATGCATCAAATATTCAGTTTAATATATTAGTTCTTTTCAAGATTGGTGAAGACAAATGTAGTTTCACTACAAGCAAAATTTGGATACTGCCCCCTTCTTTAACTGCAAAAACCTAAAGCCTTCTCATTGGTGCTTCACTGAAAACGAATTACTCGTATATTACAAATTTATTATTTTCCAGTTCTTACAGCATTGAAAATGAAAATAAAAATTACAGTGAAAAAAATCTTGAACTGATGGATCTTTCATCAATTAATATCATTATATATCTAATATTCAATTTGATTTTGTTTATACTTTCCAAGACTGTTCAAGACTCATATATTTTTGCCATTTTTTCAACTCTGCCATTTTTTGTAACTAATCGTGTTAGTTTGTTATGAAAACATTCTATGGCTTCTAGGCATTTCTATTTGATCAGATAACTGCACCTCAAACTTTGTGGAACATGCATTTTCTTGCATGAAACACCAAAATATAATAAAATGTCAAGTTTCGGAGTGTTCCACCACTCGCAAGCAAGTGCCATTGGTATTTTTGAATCCGCATGGTCAATTTAGGGAGTGGAGGGTAGACTAATTCTCGTAGCAGCCCCATTCCATCGTGGTATGGTTCACATTTTCAACACCTGGCGTCCAGACTATCATATAATCTACCAAGCATACACCTACCCCAAATCAGTATCAATAAATAAATGAAACCCAAAACGAACAAAAATTAAAATAAATATTAGAGTCAAACTCAAAACAAACATAAATTAATGTGAGTATCAAAACCCCTATGCTTTCTAAAAGCCAGAATATAATTTGTACTTTACTGAAAAAAAATTCAAATGATTTTACTGAAAAAAAATCTGCATTGTCAATTTAATATACATATGCTGATATTTATTCCCTAAAATCTTAATTAATTTTTGATTTCTAAAAGTTACAAAAGTGAAAATATTTCAAAGAATTGTTTTCAGTAAAGTGCCAATGACGCAGTAGGTTTTAGGCTTCTGCAGTGAGACGATACCCAAACTCTTGTTTGTAGTTATTTTTATGCGATTCAAACTTGATTTGCATATTCAATTTAAGTTTCACTCGTTTTAAGATTTATTTATTCATTTACATTAGCCTAATATATATTGTATGTTTGTTCGCATTGATTGTTTATTTAATTTCTGTTCGTTTTAAGTTTCATTTATACTTTAATAGCAAAATATTTGTTTTCGTTTTAAGCTTGATTTTCATATTCAATCAAAGCATTACTCGCTTTAAGATCTATTTATTCATTTATATTATTACTTGTTGTATATTTTTTGCTATGATTGTTTATTTAATTTCTGTTCGTTTTGGGTTTCATTTATTCTTTAATAGTAATTTCTGGTCGTTTTGAGTATGAATTTTAACAGATATTTGTATCTCCTGAGCTTAAGTTTAAAATGGCCTTTACTTTAGTTTGAGAAACTTATTTTTCGGAAAGTTTTTTTTAATTAATTTTAAAAAATCGAAAAACAACCACAAGCGCACTTTTTGGGTTCCATGTGTCTTTTTATGATTGCCAGATAAAGTCAAATTTATAAAGAGCAATTAAATATATAAATTAGTTCATAAATGAGTCCATACTTAGTTCTCTATGATGTCCATGTGTCCGGCCCAGTCTTTCCATTCCAAGAATGTCACCCAAATTGCACTTTTAGTGTACATGTGGCACTTTACTATCGAGTCTAATATATAAGAAAACAATAAGATATAAGAATTATCTCTTATTAGTCCTTAAACAGCTCTCTATGTTGCTCCAGTGCGTCAATAGCGACGAAGAAAAATAAGAGGATATATCACTGCTGCCCATGTGAAAAAGTGATTCTTCTTGTTGTTCAATGAGGGGGGTTGCAATTTTCCTGTATAAGGTTTCAACAATGGTAATTTACAGGGTGTATTTTTATAGTTGCTAATAAGTCATTTTCAAATCACATGCAACTGAATGACGCAATTACAGGGCTGTTGGAGTAGTGCATAGATCAATTGCAAGATTTTGTTTCCTATAATGGGCGTGGGATAAGAAGGACGTTGAAGGGGGAAATGCACTTTAATATTAACGGTAAAGCTGGCAAAAAACTCCCCACTCAACTCACCCACTCAAAAGTGTTTACAGTACACTACTGTTGTCTGCAACAACTCATTGCTGACAGCCTTAGTAAAAGATGAGACCACTACTTAATTTATGTTTGTTTAATGCGTGTGCATTGTTTATTCATGTATTCTGTAATGTTTTTCAAATTAACCAGGTAACGTTGTTTGCTAAATAGTAACTTTTCTTCGTTATTACTTGAAGAAAAATGTACTATTGAATACTTAGAGAAGAAACGGGGTATCTTTACTTTTTAACCGCTTAGTATAACCCCCCCCCCCAAAAAAAAAGGGTGAAGATCTCATGTACATCTAGTCCCAGAATCAGGTCAGCTGGGCTGCTACATATTCTGTAAATTATTGATTCAAAATAAGTGCGTCTGTAGGCTCAGAAATGTAAGATGGTCAAACTTCCGGTTCCTTAACCAGTTCTGTAAAAACCAGCTTTGTCCAGCTGTCAACTTTGATGTGTTTTATAACATTGTTAAAAATATTATTTGTATCAATTTTAACTATTTATAACAAGCTAATAAAACCAATCAAGGGCAGAGCTCCTTACTTTTTTTCTTCGGCTCAGAACCAACTTTATAAAGCAACGGAAAGTGGAACAAGAAGAAAAGGGCATTGAAAAGGGATTTGATTTCCATTTACTTCTTCTTATAGTAACACAATAACAGAAAGTGAAGACAATCTTAAAAGTGAAAGCAGCTCAATATTGACTAAACTAATTAACAAACGTGATCTAATTAATGTTCCAACCTCAGCTTTGGCTCATATTTGTGAGGGCTCCTTTCAACAAATATACTTGACTTTCTCTTAGACTAACGGGAGAAAATTCGGAAAATGCCCCAGTGAAAAAGCAAAGGCGGAAGCTAGCCTCTTTGACCTTCTTGGATTCGGTTCATTAGCGTTCAATGATATAACATTTGGACAAAGGTCAACTACATTGGGTGAATTGAACGTTACTCTGTCAGATTTTAATAAATTATCATAGATAGGGTTCAGCCCATATTCACCTGTATCCCGATTCAAAGCAATATTCTTGAATAAGAATATTGCAAGATTCTTCTGGGAAGGATCTAGCTTCATTGGGGCAACAAAGTGGGGTTTATCAGATCCCATGTACTTGCGGAAGCTCATATGTGGAACGTACTAACAAGAGTTTGGAAATGAGATTATTACACCATAAAGATTCTATTTCTTCGGCTTTAAAGCAAGATTCTAAGTCTGAAAATTTTACTTCAGCCCTTTCAGAACATATTTTTAATTTTCCAGACCATTTTATTTTGTTTGAGAATGTCTCTTTGATTTCTAGGGATCGGGGTTTAAAGCAAAATTTTCGTGAAACTCTTGAAATAAAGAAAATCTTATTGAAGAATATTGCTTTGAATCAGGATACAGGTGAATATGGGCTGAACTCTATCTATGATAATTTATTAAAATCTGACAGAGTAAAGTTCAATTCACCCAATGTAGTTGACCTTTGTCCAAATGTTATATCATTGAACGCTAATGAACCGAATCCAAGAAGGTCAAAGAGGCTAGCTTCCGCCTTTACTTTGAAAAGAATTAGAGATTTAAACAATATGTAGTTTTATTTGATTTCGTATATAAACTTTTGTTTTAAATTATTTTAGTTTAGTTTTACTACTGATGACGGTCACTGTATATGTGACCGAAATATCTGGTATTTTTTGTGAATTTTCAATACACTGTCTATTAAATAGGATTTTATCCCTATTTTGAACATTTATTTTATCGTACAGGAGAGGGGTTGAGGGGGCACTCACCCTGGGCTTGGAAATTTGTGGGTTGCAAATAAAAAATAAATAACCTAATCTAATATTTATAATCATTTTGTAATTTTTAAAATTTTATCTTTATTTAAATAAAGTAGAGGTCTTAGTTAGCAGTAAGTTACTTACTTACTGCAATACTTATATAATAATATTTAATACTGAACTCATTGGTCGTACAGTCAGCAACGTCCAAAATTAGGGACTCGGGGACCTTCCTAAGACCGAAATAGGGACCAGATCGGGACAGCATTTCTCTAACCAGGTTAGCAAACCAAAGAACAGTACCCATCATGGCCTTCTGGTTAACATGAAAGAAACCATAAGTCAACAATCCTTGGAAGCACATGGAAAAAAACTAAACACCGCTATACAGACTGACTTGTTTAGTCAAGCAGCTGATAAAGACTGCCTTGTTGCTGCTGTCCTAACAGTCTACTGTACTGCATTCTTTTTACCATAGCAGCTGTTTGAGTAGTCCCATTTTTTTTACCATAGCAGCTTCTTGAGCAGTCCAATAGTGACCAAGTCTTTAAGCTACTGAAAAACCTGGGTTTGCTGTTAATTGTATGGGATACAGTTTCAGGCATCTTTAAAGTAGATATTCAGACCTGTAGTTCTTTTTCCCACAATTTACTTCCCCCTCTCACGATTTCGAACCCACAGGTCGAATATTTGGATTTTCTTCCACCGAGTCTTATAAAACAGAATAAGACTAACTTAGTACTCTGCAACCGAAAAAAAAAACTTTTTTGTTTCAACATTATGTTGAAAAATTTTCTCAGGGACCACTTGGGGATTTTTGGCATTTCCAGAAATTTTAACCAATGTTCAAATGTTTTTTTTCTTGCACCTGTATTCTCAATAGCTCATACTTCTCTCTGGGGCATCAAATCGTGAGTAAAGTGATGCACAGACTCCTAGCGTAGTAGTTTAGTAGCGAATTGCTGGCAAGTGGCTGTGCTATTGTTATGTGAATGACATGTTGATATTTTTTTTTTTATAAAACTTTATAGCTGTACAGCTTCTTTTTCCATCTTTCTCGTCAAACTTAATTGACTAAGTGGCTCCACCTCCTCACCTTCTGTGATGCTTAAAGATAATTCTTAATAGTATTATCTTAATAGTATTCTTAATAGTAGTGTCATTGATAACTTTTTAGTCAACTAAGAATCCGTTTGTCAAATAAAACATTCAAAGTTAACAAAGAATTACAAATAAAACGGCAAAATCTACTTATTTGTCTTATTAGTTAACTAGTAAAGTAAATCGAACGAGGCTCTTGTAAAGGGTGGTGAGGTCATTATTGCTATTGAGCCGCCGTGCAAAAGTAGGGTAGCAAAGTAGCAATGCTACTTGGCAGTTTTCAAATTTGTTGGCAGATTTTATCTGAAAATACCATTTTTACATATAAAAATAATTTTTGCTCAAAGAAAGGCTGTCAGAACACAAGTTATACTGCTTAAAGTGTCAGTAGCTTTTGGAAGTCAGTGGAATTCTGCTATTGGCAGGCGGCAGCTTTGGAACTTTTCTTTACCTGACTCCCCCTCCCTAACACTCAAGTATATAACCCAAATTATATATTTTCCATGAGCTTTTCTGGATATTTATTTTGTCACAGCTGGTTCAGTTTACAGGTACACGGTTTTAAACAAGAGTGATCCTAACAACCTAAAGTAAATATGGCAATTTTCAAAAGATTCGTAAATTGTTTTTTAATTGGGTCACAATCAATCAATGCCTCTGGATTTTATACCTTCAAAAAAATGGAATAATAATCAAATAGTGAGTTTTTAACAGTACTTGCTAATTAAACGAAACACACTCAAGAAATATGCTTAGGTTAGATCTCACAAAACCAGTTTCACAGCATACAAAGACAAAGGACGGGTGATCAAATGCATTGGACTTATAAAATTTGGGCTATATATTTGCACATTAGAGGGGGGGGCATGCAAAAAGTGGGATAGCGTAGTAGCAATGCTACTTGGCAGTTTTCTCGGCCTAGTAAAATTTGTTGGGAGATTTTGTCTGAAAATACCAGTGCTATGACTAATCCCCAAATTTTTGGGGATTTCGCCAAACATATATCTTATCGAAAAAATTGGTTCCCCAAAAATCCCCTTTAGTTCAGGATTGCCACTCCTAGTGATTTATCACTAGTGACATTCCACCCCTAGTAACTATCACTTGCACTTAACTTGACATAATTTTTTCACTACTTTCCAAAGTTTTTGTGTCAATTTTATTACATATTAAAAAAAAACAGAAATAGATCATTGAATTACTGACCTTTCTTCTTATGCTAGTAAAGGCATAATCTTTAGGTTCTAGGTGTTTAACCAAAAAAAAACACTTAACACTTGGAAAAAAACACTGAAATAAAACATTACATTTACTTTATACTGTTTTTTTTTTAGTGAACAAATTTTCCAGATTCCTCACTATTCTTCCGTAATTTTTAGTGGCCATATACCTATAAAGAATCGTTTTCTGATTTCAAACTGTCTAAACACTTAACCCCCTCCCTTTTATGTGCAAATATATAGCCCAAATTATATATATATATATCCCATATATTCTGTTTCTTGTCTTTGTCTTGTCTCTTGCTAAGCTGAAAAAAAATAACAAAGAAACTGGTTTGTTCTCAAGTTTTACACAGCATAAACTTGAATGAGTGGCACATAATACACAACTACCAAAACTCTTTCCCCCAACAGAAATTAAAAATATTGAACTCAAATAAAATTCTCAAATTTGGAAAGCCTTATTTTCCATGGTGGGTATTTTCAGGGGAGGGGGTATTTTCCATGGGGTGGTATTTTCCATGAGGGGTATTTTCCGGGGATGTATGTGCAGTGGGGGGGGGGGGGGGGTGATTGCCTGGAGTGTAAACGCTGGCCACTTAATGTTTATAAGACTATACTATTTCATCAATGATTCTCCTGTGACAGAAATATGGACTATAGGGAGTTTTTTAAGGGACTTTTGGAATTTAAGGGACTTAGCAACCTTTGTACAACCCCTGTTAACTGTAAGTATAAGTGAATTGAAGAGGCCAGAACCACCACTACTTTCACCTGAGGAGTAACCCTTGCCCATTGACTATCCAGATCTGGAACCCCTCTTGCCCCTCCCCCTCCCACAAAAATGCTGGAGCTACGCCCCTGTTAATTACTGTAAAAAGGGAAAAATACACAAAACAACTTGAAACATAAAACTCTGAAAAAAAACTTGAGGATATAATGCTTTGCATTCAGATCAAAACACTTGATAATTCATGTGAAAGCCTTTGTCAAATAGATGCTGAATAAGGTCACCAACTCAAGAGCACCACAGGTTCAGAGGACCTTGAAGCTTTCAAATTGATTAAGGTAATAAATATTCTACTGTATGTTGGTTTATGTGATTTGTCTAATGTCTGGAGTTATTTTTTTTTTTTTTGTTCATATAGGCCTATCCTCACTTTTCAGAAAACTTCCAAAACATAACATTATTTGAAAGTTTCATAGGTTAACATTTTATAGCAAAGGTTAAGACCAGGGGCGCATTTGAAGAAAGCCCTATTTAATTTCATTCGAAGAATGCAAATAATTTCTTGCACAGATTGCAGCATAGTTTTGGTTCTGAAAGATCAGTTGATGCAAACCTTTTGGAATCATACAATTCATACATACAACCACGTTGCTGGATACAGAGGTATTTATTGCCATGATTCTGCTTGACCTTTCTATAGATTTTGACAATGTTTCCTTGAGCAACTTGCAATCAAACTTGAAGAGAAATTCCTGCCCTGGATCCTAGTTTTTTTTTTTTTTCACCTGTGATCTCAGTCTATTCAGCTGTTTGATGGATGTGGTAACCATATTCTTTCATCTTTTAACAAATTTTGGGTACAGTCCCTCAGGGAAGAGCATTTGGTCCTTTACTATTTGTTACCTTTATTAATGATGCTCCTTCTACCATATGCAGTAAACTAATGCTCTACAATGACAATACAAAACATCTCACACTATTCTCCTTGTTTTAAAATCACAACTTTTTACTGAACAATCTTAATTTGTTTGGTTAATGAGCTGAGGTTTCTTGAATTTACATAAAGGACTTGTCTGACCCAAGCTTAAAGTTGAAATAAATCTAGCCTTCTCATGTTTTAAGAAAAACACTGAGGTTCTGGAAGACATGCCAATAAAATGGTATTTGGCATGAAGGAATTCTCTCTTTGGAAACGGGAAGGAGCATCCATAGCTGTGTTGGCCTCAGGTAGCTTGATGCAGTGATTTGTTTGCAGTAGCCGCTGTAAAATTCTCAAACCCCACAAGACTAGCTACACTGAAATTCCCAGCATTTATATACAGAAGAAGATCAAATGTCATTATACCCTACAAGCTAATTTACTGAAACAGAAGAAGAACAAATGAGAGCCACTACTCTCCCAGTATTTATTCCTGCTGTTGATCCAAATTTAAAAACCAGAGGTCACTGGCTGAATCAGTCTACCCTAACCAGAGTCTGCACTTGATTCTTTTCCTCAAGAATTGTCAATGATTGGGGCAAACTTTAAGAGGATAGTTACTGATGACTCTGCTGATACAAAGGCTGGATCCTGAGTGGTCCTTGAGGGAAGGGAAACTTATGATCCAACTGCACTGGGTCACTAAACAACACTGAAAACAACTCATCAATCATAAACTCCAAAGATTCAAGTGGGAAAATCCTTAAGATTGCTCAAACCTGCAATTTAAGATAAGGCAATTGGCAGTTATAGCCAATTCAAAATGTAAAATATAGTAGGAATTTATATAGTGGGCTGCATATATATCAATCAGAAAAAAGGGTAGAGTTGTAGCAATACACTTTTATATGAATGAGATAAATAGATGTTAGTAGATAAGTAGGTCACAAATGTTTTAAAGTAGTTTTCAGAATTTTTTTAGAGTTTCTTTTACATGTGCTTTTGGTCTTTATCCTTTACCTACTGTAGTTTATTTAAACAAGAATTTCCTGTTGAAAATAATGGCTTAAGGATTACTGTATTAGGAAAATGAATAGGAATATATGCAGTGGTGCTAATTCATAAAAAATATGGATGGAGCAAACATGTGTTTTTCAAATCTATGGGAGGTAATTTTGTTGTTTTTCATTGAAATATGCACCAAAGCCATTTCAATGGAAAAACCCCATAAAGTTATTTTCTAAATAAAGGGGAGAAAACCCTTTCTGTATTTCTAGAGCTTAGAAGATTGTATAGATGACGGATCTATCCTAACGTAAATTTTGACTTCTGGTGGAAACTACATTTTGAGCCCTTAAAAGGGCTCATAACAGTCAAAACTTCAAACAAGTTTTTCTCTAAAAAAAAAAGCTGGCTAGTGATAAAAATTGCCATTTGTACCTGATTCCAGAACAGTAACTATTATTTTCATTAGTCTTACTAGTAAAATGCTAATATGAAAACTTCTTTGCAAAATGTTTTAAAAAGAGCAAAAAAACCCTCAAAAATTATGTCAGTTTTGCTGTGATGTCATTTTTGCAGGGTTTGGGGCTCTTTTTAAAAATTAGGATTTTTATCCATTTTAGGGCTAACAATGTAATTTCTCCAAGAAGCAATTATTGAATTATGAAAGAGCATAAAAAGGCATCTAATGATGTATTCACTTTCATCCTAGCTAAATTATGTGAAAAACTGCATATTTACCTAGGTTTCTTGATATTTCAAAAACATTTGTATTACCAGATTTAAAAAAAAAATAAGCACCTGTTGTCTATGATGTACTATTGAAAAGAAATTTAAAGATGGGAATAATAATGGTAAGAAACATAATAATCTTATTAATAGAAATACACTTCACAATATAAGGTAATAGCTTCCTTGTTTTACTGTTTTCTTTCAGCCTTGACCTTAAATTGGATTCTCTACCAGCATATTGTCAGAAAATCAGCCAAGATCCAGAATCTATAAGATTTGTCTTTATTTGCTGGCAAGTTTGATATTAAGAAGGTAAAATTCTAGACAAGCTACTTTTTGCTGTCTTGGAAAGAGGTTAGGTTAGAAAAATGAAACTTTCAGGGATGGACCAACAGACTAAAGTATGCCCTGGGAAGATATTTTGAAGTACCTACCTCTACTCCTTCTCCCTCTAGAGGGCACTGACCTTAGATAACCTTTAAAAATGTTTGTGTTATAAAAGTGAAACCTTGCCAAACAGATCTTCTGCCTAAATGAAGTAAGAAAACTTACAAATAACTTTGACTTACAAATAAAGTGAATATACCACTATATGCCTTTTTTTATGCTCTTTCCAAATATAATAATCATTTTTGTCAGAAATGAATTTAACCCCACCCCTATATATACCACTTCAGGGTAGATATTTGCACATTAGGAGGGGGGGCAAATTTTATTTCTGATGTAATTGGGAGGTAAGTTTAAACTTTACTCCCCCCCCCTTAATGTGCAAATATATACCCTGAATTTGTATATAGGGTTGGGGTTAAAATTCATTTCTGACAAAAATGATTATTATATTTGGAAAGAGCACAAAAAAATGCATTGAGTGGTATATTCAGTAAAGTTCTACCAAATCATATTATTGAGTTAGAACAAAAGTGAATACACCATTCAATGCCTTTTTTTATGCTGATTACGAATATAATAATCATTT
>JAQQPU010008346.1:0-17334 GCA_029168905.1 Artemia sp. Kazakhstan ARC1039 | reverse complement strand
CAAGGATTATAAGTTATGCCCTGGGGGCATATAAGGTTTTTACTGAAATCTTTGTCGTAGAAACTTGAAAAGGGGCTCGTTCGATTTGAAATTGAAAGGACTAGTACCATTTTAATAGTCAAAAGTGATTTAAGGGCAACTAACCCCCCTGTCTCGCCCACCTTTTCACAAAACACATGCAATCAAAATTTTTAGATAGCCATTTTATTCAACGTAGTTAAAAGCTTTGGAAATTAGGTCTTTAAGGATGACAACCCCTCCCTCCACAGCCCTCAGGGCAGGGGTTGTAAGTTATGCCCTGGGGGCATATAAAGTTTTTATTGAAAGCGTTGCCGTAGAAACTTTAAAAGGGCTCATTCAATTGGAAATTGAAAGGGCTAGTGCCGTTTTTAATAGTTGAAAGTGATTGGGTAGTGACTAACGCCCCTCTCACGCCCAAAGTTTTCCCAAACACATCCAATCAAAATTTTGAGATATCCATTCTGTTCAACGTAGTTGAAAGTTCTGGAGATTAGGTCTTTTAGGATGATAACCCCCCCCCCCCCAGAGCCCTCAGTGCAAGGGTTGTAAGTTATGCCCTGGGGGTATATAAGGTTTATATAGAAAGTTGTTGTATATGATTTATAGAATAGATTTTAGTCTTCCTCAAATCCAATTTTTATATGTTAAAAAGTAAATGTTGAC
Source organism: Artemia sp. Kazakhstan ARC1039 (assembly GCA_029168905.1). Taxonomy (NCBI): domain Eukaryota; kingdom Metazoa; phylum Arthropoda; class Branchiopoda; order Anostraca; family Artemiidae; genus Artemia; species Artemia sp. Kazakhstan ARC1039. The sequence goes on along the minus strand of JAQQPU010008346.1, from coordinate 16,650 downwards.
TTAAGATTAAATCAAAATGCACTGTGATAATGCTAATTCCCAATCAGGCATCTCAGCATTATCCCAAGAACGACTGAGGGTATTATGTTCAAACGTTCGGGGCTACTTCTGCTCTTAAAATTTAACCAAATCCAAATAGCATAAGTGTATCCAAGTTATCAAAGAAAGTAAGAGATTTTTTGCGAATGGTATCAAGTTTTCCATTACAGGTCAACTAGAGGAGCTATTAAACTAAATTAAACAGTACTATTTGTGTCCAGATTTTTAAAAGGGTGTATCCTGTTAAAAATTGATGAAAATTTTTCTCCGGCATACAAATAGCAGGCCAAACTATAAAGTCTTAAAAAACGAAAAGATTTAAAGTATTATTTTCTTTTTCCGTGAAAAGACTATTTCAATATAAAACGAACAGAAATTAATTAAAAAAAACTTTTTCCACAAAATAAGTATTTCAAAGAAAAGTAAAGAACTCCATTAAACAAAAAATGAGCAAAACTAAAATCAAATAATCTACCAAGCTTGAAACTACCACAAATCAGCATTGATAAATAAATGAAACCCAAAACGAACAGAAATTACGATAATTAACCGAAACAAACTCAAAACGAGCAGAAATTAACATAAGTTGGGCGCAAAACCCCTATGCCTTCCCGAGGCCAGAACATAATTTCACTTTACTGAAAAAATTCAAATGAATGTGCATTGTCAGTTTAATATACAGTAAAGTGCAAATTTTGTTCTGGCCTTGGGAAGGCATAGGGGTTTTGTGCCCAACTTATGTTAACTTCTGCTCGTTTTGAGTTTGACTCGGTTAATTATTGTAATTTCTGTTCGTTTTGGGTTTCATTTATTTATCAATGCTGATTTGTGGTAGTTTCGAGCTTGGTAGATTATTTGATTTCAGTTTTGCTCATTTTTGGTTTAATGGAGTTCTTTACTTTTCTTTGAAAAAATCATTTTGTGGAAAAAGTTTTTTTAATTAATATTTGTATAGGACTTATGCACGTAGATCTGAAAGCTAAAATAAAAGTTGGTACTCTGCTAATTCGAACCCTTAAAGGTGTGTGATAATTGTGTTATGCGTGCTTAGGATGAGATAAACTGCACACTTATCTTTAAAGGGGGTGATTTGTATTTAGTTACGTTTGTAGATGACTTACTGAGCTTTTCTTTCTCATTCCGAGGATGATCTTCGGCTTTTAAGCGTTTCAAGGGGAGTATGAGCATATTACCTTAAATTTTAACGCTAGTAAGACCCTTAAACTATAAAGTAAACAGATGTTCAATGAGTGTTTCGAGTACTGAAGTTCCTTTTGCTAGCAAAAGGAACTTTTGCTTAACCAGGGCTTAATTAATGGCAATTTAGAGGGTATCAAATATAGCCAGGTGATAATGGCATATGTTTTATTTTTCGATGATGTTTCAAAGTTTGTGTTGAAAATTGCATTGCTTGAAGCAACTGTGAACATATAAAAGGTATTTGTGTTGAGCATTCAATTCCGAAAGCAGTTTTGTGCAAAGTTAAATTTTGAACTAAATAACGAAAACTGAGGGAGGGGAGGCCACTGCCATATTTAAAATAGTTTCTTTTCAATGTCTTTTCACTCTCAATTGGAAAAATAACTTGGGTTTAACTTTGTTTGACAAAAATCTCGGATAGTTAGAGTAAAATGCCCCTCTTAAAAATTACATTGGTTGCAATAGTACGTTTGTCTGTCATCTATTTAGTCATGGTTTTGTTTTCTTATTCAAACACATCTTTCAAATCAAGTGGAATAAGGATTAAATTTTCTTTCCATCATTGTCTGTTGTTCTTCTCATTGACAATTAGAAAACAATGCACGAAAGTTTTGACATAAAACTAACAAAATGAAAATCGAACGGAGGATTAATTTTTTCAGAAAACGCACAACCACTCTTATTCCAATAGACAGGCATCCAATTTTCCTAAGGTTATTCATTATTAATAAAAGAATTTGTACCAAAAAAAATTGCTATGATTTTTTGAAAATAAAATGCAGCAGACCAAATCAAACTTTACGATTTTTTTTAATCAAAATTGACCGAAATATTCAAAATTTCCTAAAGGATTCGTTTTGTCTACAAAAATAGGACATCTTTATTTGTTTTTGGCTTTTTTTAGCTGGGGTGTTTGCACCAGTCATTGTAGAAAATGGTAAGATAGCATATTTGAAAGAAATATAAAGTTCTAGTGCTTTTATTACGTCGTAGAAGGTCAGGATAAGGGACACTATCATTTTCACATTTTTTCTAAATGAAAACCAATTTGGTCGTCATTCTTTAGCAGAAAATGGCTGTTAAGTAAAGTTATGGTAACAACCATCTTGGCCCGAATAAGGGCAAACTATCATCAAGCAAAAACATTTCTGAGATACAAAACCAGGGTAGATGTACTAAAATGCCGCTTAAACTCCCTTTCTTGGGCAAAGGCTTTTGTAGAGCAATTTGGCATGTTTGTTCCCCAATACAAAACGGTTCGTTACTCGGTAAAACGGTTCGAGTAAACGGTTCGTTACTCATTTATAAAATATCAAAAGTTGCTGCAGACAGTTTTGCATTAAGTGTATCAGTTTGAGTGTGCTGTATAAATACGCGCTAGCTACTAATATAGAAGTCTGTTGATCCTATTTGGAGGGGACGTGGCACTTACGGCCTAAAAAATTTTACCTTGTGCCTCGTTTTCTAACTGTCAATGAGAAGAACAACATACAATAATGGAAAGAAAATTTAATCCTTTTTCCACTTGATTTGAAAAATATGTTTGAATAAGCAAACATTATTATAAATATATGTAATACATTACAGTGACGTAATAAATGTGACACAATAAATGCGATAAAAGTTTTATCACAGGTAATTTTAGAAAAATAAAAAGTGGATTTGCGTTTCCACAAAGTCCAAGACCTGTCGCTAAAAGGGATTTGATTTATTTATTGTACTACCCACCCCTTTTCTTAGAAGAAAGAAATAATTCACAAATATTATGAGTAATTGAGAATTTGAGTTGATAATGCAAGCAATTAAATGTGTTGTTGTTGGAGATGGGTATGTAATTTTGCTAGGGAACAGATTGTATACTTCAGGCCTAGAATATATCTGTTGCTACAGTGTTTTACCCTTAGAAGATGTGGGATAGCCTTTTTATCTTATGCAAGGTCTATTGTTGCATATAAGCTAATAGGATTTTGCTGGTTTAGTGTATCAAGTAAAAGTCTTATTTGTCATCTTCAGACAGTGTTCCTGTTACTTGTTTGCCATTACATTTCCTTAAAGAAAAAAGTTTTGTGTGAACAATTCATGGAGAATATGGGCCTAGCCCATTTAGTGCTTTATTTATGACCTATAAAGGGGGGAGAGGTAAATGTACAGGCGGCACAATAATTTCAGGTAGATAACAAAAAACAGACATCCAACACATGGCTACTATAGGAATAAAGTTCATTTGTGATACAAATGGATGTTATAGGCCTATTTAGGTCAAGAATGTAATTCTAGGTATAGCCTATATTTGGGTAAAGTTCTACAAAATCATATTATTGAGTTAAGACTAAAGTGAATACACCATTCAATGCTTTTTTATGCTGATTATGAATATAATAAACAATTCTATCAGAAATGAATTTCAGCCCCCCCCCCCTATATAGGCTATACCTAACCTAACCCTGAATTGGCATTTATAGGGGGGGGCTGAAATTCATTTCCGATAGAAATGCTTATTATATTCGTAAATCAGCATAAAAAAATGCATCGAATGGTGTATTCACTTTAGTCCTAACTCAAGAATATGATTTTGTAGAACTTTACCTATATTTGCACAAGAAGGGAGTAGGGGTATATATTCTGCAAACATATAGGTTCTAAGAAATTCATGAATTTTTTTGAAAAACTGAGAAAACAAGGAGATAGGTGAAGATAAAGGCTCTACCCCTGCAAAATGTGTTAACTAGGATTATTCTGCATAGGCCTATCATGGTGTACTAATTGTTTTCTTAATATGTTTCCTTATGTCCAACTTGACTCCTAGGCTTAAAATACTGGTTGGTTGGTTGGCTATTTTAAAGATTTGTATATATATACACTGTCAAATTAGCCATCTGGTGGTATCCAAAAAAAACATACCAATAGCATCAGAATTTCATCCTGAGTCCAAATTTAACACTCATTTCTGTCACAAATTCTCTCTTGTTTCAACCCACATATCTATAGCCTAAATTTAATCAATTGTGACCAGGCAGCAGAATACATTTGAAATATATAATTTGGGTTATATATTTACACATTAGGGGGGGGGGGGTGGGGGTATATATTTGCACAATAAGTATATATTTGCACATTAGGGGGGTAGGGGTAAAATTGAAGAAACTTGAAGAAGCTTAGAAGTAATTTTGAAAATAACTTGTGACAGGAATGAGTTATATTTGGACTCAGTATGAAATTCTGATGCTAGTGGTATGTTTTTTTTTATCTATCTGATTAGTCTGTTAATATAAACCTTATCCTAATTTAGCTAGGATTAAAATGAAAGCATCATTTGATGCCTTTTTTATGCTCTTTCATAATAGGCTACAATAATTGCTTCTGTTGCAAATTGCATCTTCAGCCCTTAAAGGGGCCCCAAAGGCATTTTAAGCATCAAATGATGTTTTCACATTCACCCTAGTTAATTATATGGTCCACTACTAAGTTACAATGAAATTTACCTACCCCAGTCCCCCTAATGTACAAATATATACCCTGAATTATCAACAGCAAAGTTTCAAATTGCAAAATTCAGCACTATTTTTGTTGATGGCATTTGAAACTCAAAATGTTAAGAAAACAGTTTATATTTATGTTGCCCAATAAATGAGGTTTGAATTGTTATAAATAAATATTTTTGGAATATATTAATCTTGAACAACTTATTTATAAACTAGTGTATGTTTTTAACAACTTTTCAATAACTTAACTACTGTTCGTAACTTCTTTGTTTGGTTACAAAAATGAAACACCTTTGGGGCCCCCTTAAGGGCTCAGGATGATGTTTTCACTTTCATCCTAGCTAAATTATTGTGCCACCTGCAAATTTACCAATTAAAGCAATGTACTCTTAGGTATGGTATAAGTAAATATTTTAGAATTTTAAAGAGTTAGTTTTTGAATTTTATGGTGTCTCCTTATGAGTAGAGAAACTACCTTGTTAGAACTTTTCACACAGGAATTGCATTGTCTCACTCCGCATTCAGTAAGTTATTGTTTCAAAATAAGCTTTGGTAACATACCCAGAAGCAGGACAGCTAATCATGTAAATTTGGGCAAAATTAAATTACTGGCTTAGGAATAAGATGAATATACCACTTGAGGCCTTTATATGATCTTTCTGAAGAAAATAATTGCTTTTCAGTTTTAAGCCTGGTATAAATTTACAACTGTGACTAATAATAAGGAGACAAGTTAAGAAAACAATTCTTACTTTATAATATGTATAATAGTATTAGTTAACATATTATCCAAGAGGAGAACCTTTATCCTCAAATCTTTCCTCTTTTTTCCTTCTTTTTCCAACTTAAAAGAAAAAATTACAATTTATTCCATGCTTTTGACAAAATGTTTACATGTTTTGAAATTTGTGCTTTGATTTTTTTTTTATAAATGATGTTTGTCTCAGCTGTTCTAGTTCCATTAAAAAAAAAATAATTATTTTTATAATTTCTCATTGATGTTTATGAGCATGTCACAGAACTTATGGACACAGGATCCCCAGTTGATATTATATTATTAGACTTGGTGTAAGCATTCAATAAAGTATGTCACAAGAGACTAAATTCTAAACTCCACACATTAGGCCTCCACCGTGAAGTCATAAATTGGGCAATGCAATTTCTTACCAACAGGAAGCAGGTGGTAAGAGTATTTGGGGATGGTGGATCAATTTTCTTCTCAGAATCAGCAGATGTAGAAAGCAGAGTACCCCAAGGCACGGTTTTTGGGCCCAACTCTATATTAATGATGCATCTTCAATCATAAAGAATAAGATATGCATATATGCTAATGATTCCAAATTAATTGATCCAATTTATGACCCCCAAAGTACCAAAGACATCCAAGCAGATCTCAATGTACTCTCAATGTTGGCAAAAACCTGGCGACTAGAATTTAATATCCAGAAATGAAAGGTCATACACTTTGGAGCAAACAACCCTCTCAACCAGTATTTTATGGAATCCAATGGTGGTTCTAAACAGCCACTTACAACCAGTCACTGAAAAAGATCTGGGAGTCGTGGTTGATAACAAGCTCAAATTCAACTTACACACACAGTTTGCAGTAGCCAAAGCCAACAAAACTCTTGGTATAATAAAGAGAATGTTCTGCAGTAGATCTCCAGCAGTGATTACTAAGCTCCTAAAGGGCCTGATCCAACCAAAATTAGAATTTGGGATGTCCATTGCCACACCAGTTAACAAGCTTGACCAATCAATTCTGGAATTGGTGCAGCAGTGAGCAACAAAATGCATAAGGGGTTTTCAAAATTTGCCATATTCTACCAGACTCCAGAGGTTCAATATACCATCTCTCACATACCAACATAAGCAAGGGGATGTATTGATGACATACAAATTGATCTGCAACCACAATATCATCCCTGACTTATTTAAGTTAGATAGTTTGTCAAGAACAAGAGGGCACCCCCTGAAGCTCTACTTGAAACATGCTAATACAAGGCTGCAAAACAAACTTTTCTCCAACTGTGTGGTTGGCCTATGGATTACCTTAGCCAGAATGCAGTCATGTCCCCTAATTTCAAAGCCTTCAAGTCAGCTTCTGACTGAGATTGGTGCAGCAAGCCATGGCACACAGTTTGGGATGCACCTGATGACCAGAGTCACCATCATCATCATTGACTGGTGTCCACAGAATTTGTCCTTATTGCTGGCAGGTGTGATTTAAGGTAATTTAAGGTAATGGTTCTAAGACATTCATGAATATCTTAGAACCTATATATTAATAAAGTATATACCTCCACCCCCTAATGTACAAATATATTTTCAAAATTACATTCTGAATCTAAGTATAACCTTTCTTTTGCATCTCAAATTGTAGAAAATCTTGATGTTTATTTATTTGAGATAGAAACCCAGGTCACCTAGAACAGAAAGGTAAGAATATTACATCCTTCCTCCTTTCAAACTAGCAAGCTGGTACAAAACATAATAAACAAATTCCACTTTTAAATACTAAACACACTGCCATAATACATTACTATATTTCTTTATGAGGAGGCGCTAGGCTTGCTTCCCTTTTTTTTTCACAATGTTCACTTCACTTTTGAAACAGGGGGGTGGTGGTATTCCTTTAATTCACAGGTTAAGCCTCTGGACTGGATTCACAGCGCGAACAGTACGGGTTATGTAGGGGGTATCATGGAGTTCTGTATAGGTCACGTGACTGGTGCTTGGTACAGATATGGGCCTGTTAAATGTTGGGCTATGAATGTGAGTGAAGGGTTTCAGACGTTTTTCATCTGGTGTTCTAGGGACAGGGGTAGGCATTGTTTCTGATAGACTCAGTGGTGTGGTTGGAGTATCTGTATGGGAAATCTCTTCAGTAGTGGTGGTGTCTGGTGACTGAGGTTGCTGACAGACTATCTTTATGTGGCGCCTGTTCCTTCTGTAGGTTGCTCTGTCGTTTGTCTTGACTGTAAGATCTGGGATTCACATCTGCTCTTTTGGCAATGCCCGCCTGCCAGAGTTTGCTGTGGATTTGGGCCTGTACAGGTTGTCCAATTTGTAGGGGTTTCAGTTGCTTTGACTGTCGATCATAGTACTTGCTCTGGCATGACTGTTGCTTCATTCAATTCTGTTGAAATTGCTTGTGGTGAAGGGTCTTTGGTGCAAGCAATTCTTTGGTGCATGGGACTATTGATCTGAGATTTCTGCTCAATAGCAATTGTGATGGGGAGGCCAGACCATCAACTGGGGTGTTCCTGTACTCTAGCAATGCCAGCTCAAAATCATTTCTAGCAATATTGGTTTTACTCAGGATATCTTTGGCCGTCTGTACAGACCTTTATGCCAATCCATTTGATTGGGGGAAATGTGGTGAGGATGTGGTGTGAGGTATTTCCCAATCTGATATGAATTTTTGGAAGACAGATGATGTGAATTGTGGGCCATTGTCGGTAATGAGCATACGAGGAATTCCATAATGAGCAAAGTGCTTTTTCAGGTACAGAATTATTTGGTGAGCATATGTACTGCTTCCCAATCTATCAACTTTGAAAAATCGAATGTAATGAGGAAGTATTCTCTGTTTTTGTAAAAGAGGTTGCAACCAATTTTTTCCCATGGTAAGTCAGGGATGTCATGTGGCCTCAAGGGCTCTTTCTGGTTAGAGTTCTGGAGTCTGGTGCATGCATAGCAGTGTTTGATATGTTCCTCAATATCTTTTGTCATCCTTGGCCAAAAAATGACTGAGCGAGCACGCTGTTTAGTTTTTTCGATACCCAGATGTGATGCATGTATGCAGTTGAGGATATCTTTGTGGGAGTTTTTGGGTATGACCAGGCAATCTCCTTTTAGTATAATTTGGTCTATGACAGTTAGGTCATGCCGGACATTCCAGAATGGGGTGAGAATTGCTGGGAGGTTTCTTCTGGATGCTGGCCAACCGCTTTTGATTGTCTTAGCCAGCTCAACCAATTGAGTGTCAGCTGTTGTCTCTTGTTTGAGCTTTTTAAGTCTGTCATTGCTGATTGGTTGGATTGACATAACAGAATGCACATATGATTTGATCTCTTTTTGCATCTCTCCATCCTCTTCAGGGAGATGCATGCATGACAGGGCATTGGCAACTGGAATCTCTTTGCCTGGGTGGAATGTTATGGTGAAGTTGTATGGTTGGATTCTCAGTAGCATCTGCTGGAGTCTCAGTGACGACTTTGATATTGGGCAATTCAGGATCTTGGAGAGGCTTGTGATCTGATATGATTATGAACTTCTGGCCATAGAGGTATTGGTGGTAGTGTATGCAGCCGAAGAGAATAGCATATAGTTCCTTTTCTATCTGCAAGTAGTTCTGTTTGGTGGTGTTCAAAGAGCGTGATGCAAAGGAGATTGACTTCCCATTTTGAATAAGGGTGGCTCCTAGGCCAAACTTTGAAGCGTCAACTTGTAGTTTGATGTTCCCTGCTTTTGGATCAAAAAATGTCAATGAGCTGCAAATGGATTCTTTGATGTTGTTCAATGCTATATCATGTTGTGGCTCCCACTTGAGCTGTTGCTGTTTTGCCAGGTTACGTAGGGGCTGATTTAGTGATGCTAGATTTGGAATGTACCTTGCTAGGTAGTTCATCATTCCCAGTATGGTCTGTAGTTAATCCTTGGTACATGGGGGTCTCATTTCTTTCAGTGCACGGACCTTTTGTGGGTCTGGGTGGATACCATCTTTTGATATAACCATACAGTGTTGAAATTCATCCTGCACTGAAATCAACCCAAACAGCATGCATTTGAACATGTATTGGCAGTATGGAGTGTTAAATGTTGTTAGATGAGATGATTTGTTGTCAAGGATGAGAGACCAATATCCATGATGGGTGTCCAGCTTGGTGAAAAATTTAGCACCGGAGTGTTTTAGTATTGCTTTGTCAAATGTGGGCATTGGGTGGTGGAGTCTTTTGATGGCCTTGTTCAGGTCCTGTGGGTCAATGCAGACCCGGAGGCTTTTGTCAGGCTTTTCGACCACAATTGCAGCATTTACCCAATCTGTGGGGTAAGTAACCTTTTTGATGACCCCAAGTGCCTCCATCCTGTCTAGTTCCTTCTTGAACCTGTTTTGGAGAGATATTGGGATGCATCTGGCTGGTACAGCCTTAGGTTTGGTTCCGTCTTTGAGTGTTATGTGACACTCACCTTTGAGCTGTCCTATACCTTGAAATACATCTTTGAATGCCTTGATGAATGGGTTTGGTTTTTTCACAGTAAGTATCAGCTTATTTAATTTTAGTTTCGAAGCCTAGGATTGGGATGGGGGCATCTTTCACTATGAAGAAGGGCTGTGTCTCAGTGCATCCGTTGGTATATGCGCAGTTAAGGCTGCAAACGCCAAGCATTGGGATCTTCTGTCCTCCAAAATTAGTAAGAATTTGTAGTGTCTTATTGACTTTGGGCCTTGGTTTAAGGGTATTAAAAAATGTTTCAGGTATGATGTTGGCCTGTGCACCTGTGTCAATTTTGAAAGTGATACTGATGTGTTTGTTGATTATGAGCTTCATATATGGTTGATCATCCCCTTTGTTCATGTTTATGGTGTCAATGAAGAGCTCATCATTGCTGTCTGGTTGATGCTCATTTGTTTGATGTCATTGATTTATTACGTTCACCACCTTTTTGCTGCTTTTGCAAACCTTTGCAAAATGGTTTGGTTTTTCACAGTTACTGCATATTTTTCCTTTTGCGGGGCATTTGTGGGAAGGTGAATAATCCCCTCCACAGAAATAGCGTTGTCTTACAGATGGGGCATGGTTTGATTTCTTTGCCCTCCTGACAAAATCCACTTCATGCTTTATGCATGTTTCTTGATAAGCTTGGCTGCCACAAGTATCAGGCTGTGACATTGTCCTGAGCTGCACCTGGGTTTCTATATGTGTTCACACTATAGTAATTGCTTGTGACAGAGTTAGATTGGAACCTGCTTGGAGGAGTTTCTCTCTGACTTTTGCTGAAGAGATGCCACATACAATTCGGTCTCTTACCATTTCATCTCTCATGGCTGTTGTGGAATATGCACATTCACGAGCCAAAAGATTCAGATCAGTTATGTATTGATCCACTGGTTCACCATCTCGTTGATCACGTTTATGAAAGAGATATCTTTGAAACACTGTATTGCATTGAGGGAGGAAATATTCACTGAAGTTGTCCATGTACGGTTGAATTTTGTCCTGTTCATCAGCTGTAATTGTAAAGGTACTAAAAATGTCTTGCCCTTTATCTCCAAGCCAGATCAGCAGGAAGGGGCATTGCACTTTTTCTGTCTTTCCGCTAAGGGGTCCTTGGAACATCAGCTTTGCATGGTTGTTAAATCTTGTCCATGCCTCTTTAAGGTTATCACTTGTCCAATCCATTGCAGGGTAGGGGAAGTTGGTTTCCATGTTGTTTTTAGAGGATCTGACACCATGTAAAAAGTCTCGATGTTTATTTATTTGAGATAGAAACCCAGGTCACCTAGAACAGAAAGGTAAGAATATTACAAAATGAATGTTAACCTACACCCCTGATGTCCAAATATATACCCTGTTCTGGATATATTTAGGGCTTGGGGTAAAGTTCATTTGGTTATATTTAGATTCAGAATGCAATTTTTGGTATATATTTGCACATTAGGGGGGTGGGGGAATATAGCCTGTCAATATATAGGTTCTAGATATTCATGAATGTCTTACTGTATATTATTTTTTTTTAAATAGAACTAGAATGGCTGAGACAAACACCATATATAAAAAAAATTATAGCAAAAATTTCAAAACATATAAACCTTTTTTTGAAAGCATAGAAAGAATCGCAATTCTTTTCTCTAATTTTTTTTTAGAAAAAGGAGGAAAAAAGAGAAAAGACTTGAGGATAAAGGTTCTACCCTTGGAGAATATGTTAACTAGGATCATTATACATATTATAAAGTAAGAATTGTTTTCTTAACATGTCTCCTTATTATTAGTCACCTTTATAAATTTATACCGCACAGTATTTGTTCAGTCCCTAATCTTGGCCTGATGTTCTGGTTAAAACTTATCTTTCCTATATATAGCCAGCAGGCTCTTAATCTTTGGCGTTATTTGTTTAGAGCAAGATAGTTATGACTGGCTGATGGTTAGGACTAGACCAGTTGGGGTTGGCTGACAATAGGCTAATCTTGCAAAATATCTAGGCTTTTAAAATTTGAATTTAGACAAAAGTTACCTTTTCCTTTGTTTATTTGAATATAAAGATTCTGTTTTGTAGTACTTGTCTTATATTAAATCTATCAAAGACTGACTGTTTTTGTCATTAGGGTATATTGTTCTAACTCTAAGATCCTGTGTCCAAGATTAGACAGCATTTTCTAAGATTAAGCTCAAGATTTTAGACATTTGGCCAAGACTAGGCTCTACTGTTGTCTATCAGTATATATGAAATTGTGAGTGTTGTGTGTGGTTAAATTTTCAAGCTAATCACTTACTTGTTAAAAATATATTGGTACTTGTCTATTAAATAAAACACACTCAAGAAGTGAAGTCTGGTATTGAATTAGAGTTCATAAAGTTAACAGCTAAATAAGTTTCAATTCAGTCGGATAAAACACATGCTTAAAATCTCAACAGCTTAGCTTGCATAACTAACAAGTTTGACCACTACTGTGTATTAGTGAATTGTTATAGCTGTGACGTCAGAATCTTTTAATTAGAGACATAGCAATCTATCATTCAACGAGTGAACTTAATTGACTAGTTATACCGGTCTTAGACTCTGTCATTTGGATACTTGCCAGTAAGTCTGTATTTGATGAAATTCTAAATGAAAACATAAATCTCACCTGAGAGCGGATTTTATAGCTAAAGAAATATGTCGTCAGTCAGCCAGAAAACGTTTGATGATGGAATGAAGGCACTGGGAAAGAAACTGGATATCATAATTAACCAACAAAAAGAGTTTGCTGTTACACTGTCCTCAATTTCGGATGAGGTTCTGACTTCGAAAAATGAATCAAAGTCTCGTGATGCAAAGATTGCTAGTCTAGAAAGCCAGCTTGAGGAGCAAAAGTCAAAGTTTGATACAATCGAAACGAAACTGCTGGAAATCGAAGTAAAAGACCGAAAACTCAACTTAATCATTTTCAGATTACCGAAAGAGAAAAACCAACAGTCAGTTCTCACGAATGTGTCTACGTTACTTACATCAAAAATGGAAATCACGGATAAAATCCAAATATCACTGTGCTACCGAGTGCCTCAGAAGTCAAATGTGTCTAGCCATAAGCTGATCACCCCTCCAGTTTTTGTAACAGTGTTGACAGAAAAAGATATTCTATCAATCTTCAGTTCAATATCAAAGCTGAAAGGAACTGGGGTCCGGATTTGCACAGACTTGCCACCCAAATTAAACTCTATTAGAAACGAGTTACTGTCTAAGGGTAAGGAAATGCGTGAGAATGGATCCGCACAACTCACACAAGTGAAACAAAAAGGGGCTAAACTCTGGCTAGAGTATAAATCAGATTCTGAGTCGCAGTGGGCAAAAGCATAAGAAATATTAAAGGCAACTAGTGTATGATGTTAGATCAATCCCACTCTAGATTGATAATTGTTTTGTTTTTGTGTTTGAGATATGTTGATTTTTTATTTTGATGTGTTATTTAGGCTAGCTTGGTTCAAGTTTATTTTGATTATTTCTACCCCAGTTATTCCTGTTCTACTTATACCTTCTCAACTTGGGTCTTCTCGAAGGATGATAAGCATAGTAGGTTTTCATGACTCGGCAGTGGTACAGGCTCCTTATCACGCGGGCTTACTGGCGGGGGGTAGGATCTTTTGAATATTACTTAGTTGACTTTAAATTTTGCAGGTGCGGGGGGGACCAATAGACTGGTGGCTTTGGAGGGAAAACCCCTTAACCTACCTTTACTTTCTGAAACTTTTCATGTATTCAGTCAAAGAGAAAACAACACTTTTTCTAAAATAAAACTGTCATCGTATGTTTCTCCTGATGAAATAAACAGACTTGAAGATAATTCATTGCGAATGGGGTTTGTGAATGTACAAGGACTCATGAGTTCTATTGATGAACTAACAAATTTATTGCCAGCAAATCAAATTGACATTTTGGGGATTTGTGAAACATTTATTAATGATAAGACACATTATAATGTGAAAATCCCGGGATATAAATTCGTTGATAAGAATTGACAAGTCCATGAAAAAGGTGGCCTTGGGTTATTTTTGAATGATGGAGCGCAGTTTGAGCAACTGCCAGAACTGGAAAAATATAATGTTGAAAAAGTGTGTGAAATACTGGAAGTTGAATGTCGGCTTGGGACTAATAAAATTCAAGTTTGTGTTGTGTATAAGCCCTCGTTGGCCCCAATACCGCTTTTTTTGCAATCTCTGGAGTCTTTACTAGCATCTTTGGATGATAAGGATGTTGTGGTTATGGGGGATTTTAATATAAATCTACTGGAATTTAAAGAAAATACCCATACAACAGAATTTATTACATTAATGTCATTGAATACCCTAATTCCTTCGTGTAAAATTCCAACGCGTGTTGCATTGACTAGTGCAACTCTCATTGACAACATATTTTTAGCAACACCAGCCATGTCTTCACAGGTTGTTCTGATGGATTTCTCTGATCATTTGTTTTAAATTTCTGATGTGAGATACCAGATTCATAAAATAAAATCAACAGAAACAGCAACCCAGATTATTAATAAAAAAATCTAGTATGTTTAAAGGATAAACTGAATTTAACTGATTGGTCTCTTGTATTTGATGCTGATGAAATAAACTCTGTGACGGATTATTTTTTAGAGGGATTTCATGCTGCACTTGATGAGTCGTGCCCAAGAGTAAAAAAAAGAAAACAGAAATATAATCAACCCATCCAACCATGGATATCGCCAGCCCTTTTGAAGTCAATAAAACATAAAAACAATCTCTATAAAACTTTAATATCTTTCGAAAGTGAAGAAAATAGAAGAACCTTCAAAAATTATAAAAACCTACTTTCAAAAATAATACGCAATGCTAAAATGAAATTTTATTTCAATTCTTTTAATGAAGTAAGTAAGTCCTCAAAGAAAACTTGGGAAATTATCAACTCATGTTTAAATCGATCGCGGACATCTTCTTCACCATCAAAAATACGGGATGCCCATGGTAATACAATTGAAAGGGAACTAGAAATGGCAAATTACATAAATTTTCATTTTGTGTCAATCGGGTAGTCAATAGCTAATAAGCTCCAACATAATATGTCCCATGGGCAATGTAATTATCCTACATACCTAGGAAGTCCTTCTGTGTTTTTAACTCCAGTAACACAAGAAGAGCTTGCTAAGGTTGTTAAGCTTTTAAATAATGGAAATTCCCCAGGGATTGATGAGTTGTCTACCAATATTGTTAAAGCCATTTTACCTAGTATTAATAAAGTTATGTGTCATTTAATAAATTTAATAAGTCATTTAGATTGGGAACTTTTCCGGATCCTTTTAAAAAAGCGTAAGTGTTACCACTATATAAAAGTGGTGACAAGACTAATTGCTCAAATTATAGACCCATTTCTATTCTTTCAGGTTTTTCTAAAGTAATGGAGCAATGTTTTTATAATCGAATGTATAATTTTCTCTGTTCAAAAGATTATTTTTCAAAAACTCAATATGGATTTAGAAAACAGCAGAGTATGCAGGATGTTATATTAACTATGGTACAATTTATTCACAAGTGTCTAGACAAAAAATGGATCCCGGCAAGTATATTTTTGGACCTTGAGAAGGCCTTTGATTCGTTAAGCCATGAAATATTGTTGTATAAATTAAACCATGGTGGGATACAAGGACCAGCGCACAATTTTATCGCATCTTACCTAAGTTGTTGCTCCCAAGTGACTATGATCAACGACACAGTTTCGGATCCATGTCTGTTGTCAAATATTGGTGTCCTGCAAGGTTCAATCCTGGGACCACTGCTTTTTATAATATATATAAATGACCTTCCATCAGCGACAGAAAACCTTGGTCTGAATGTTCTTTTTGCTGATGATACCGGATCATCACTTACTGGATATTCGGAAGAGGATCTCAATGAGAAGCTGCAAATTGTATTTTCACAACTTCTTGTATGGCTAAAAGCTAATCGTTTGTTACTTAATGCATCAAAAACCAAATTTATCATTTATAGTAGAATTGGGCAGAATGCACAAGGAATTTCAACAATATTTGATCATGCTTCAAATATTCAAATTCATAGGGTAACTTTGTTCCGGTATCTGGGTATTATTATTGATGAAAATCTGTCATATAATGAACATTGTAATAGATTACAGGTTAAAGCTGCTCAGGGGGTTGGTATAATGCAAAGGCTTCAGCATTTTATTCCATATGAAATCCTACGTCTAATTTATTTTGCGTTGGTTCATTCCCATCTTACTTATTGTCCTCTGATATATTTGGCAACATTCAGATGTCATGTGAAACTGATACAAATTCTTCAAAACCGGGCTCTTCTAATTTTAAAGAAATATTTACCATCACCGTCTTCGTATCCTAATAAGAGTAAAACTGAAACTCTATATCTTCTAACTAATATTTTGCCTGTTTCACAGATATTCACCCTCAATTCTTTTTTATTTAAGGTAAAATATGACCGGTCAGAACTACCTACGTACTTTCGTTTGAATAATTTTTTCCCTGTGCAACATGCCCATTCTTATGAAACCCGACATAAATGGAACATTCAGCACCTAAAATTAAGCACAGAGAGATCACGGTTCTCGCCATTATTTTCAATCACGGGTTCATGGTGTCTTCATCTACCATTTATTGATTGCAGCAAATCTCTTCCAAATATAAAAAAGCAACTTCATTCTATCCTTATAAATAATTTTAAGAATTAAT
>JAQQPU010008345.1:0-29884 GCA_029168905.1 Artemia sp. Kazakhstan ARC1039 | reverse complement strand
CATATCAATTCCAGCACCACACGCCCAATGCCTACGACAGCCTACTATACAATAAACTTTGTTTTTATTGACGACTACTAGCTAAACGACATAACCCATGCGCAGTTCCATTTTTTTTTCTTTATGTCTTTTAGGCGTACTTATTTGGCAACAGAAATAAAACAATTTCTGCAAATTTACTACCGTTGAACAACGTTCTTGAGCTCCCCCCTTGGGCGAGGAATTCACAACCTTCTCGTATTGAAGATGCTCTGGCTCCACCGCATCGTAAATACAAACGACACGAGGAGATGGCAAGGCAGATGAAGTCTCATGACACAAAGATAAATTAAATCAATCAACAATAACCCCGACAACTTGGGGATCTCAAACGAATACAAATATAAATTGCTCAAAATAACACTCGAAGGAGCAATAGAAGGGCGAAATCCACGAGGAAGACCACAGAGGAGGTGTGTACGCAGAACACCAGCACATTGCACAACTATCCAGAACAGCACTAGATAGAATGATAATGAGTCGTGGTTAATACCTTGTTAAAAGCAGTAACCTCAGTACGTTCCATGCGGATGCGTGGGACTTAAGTGAGCAAGTTTTTTAATTATCTATATACATATCTTTTTTCCCATTTTACAGTGTGGCATGGTTACTAAATCAAACCAATCAGTAATCTGAACTGAAAATTCCATTGTTCTCAGCCTGGCAGGTTATTCTTTTTACCACAACTTGACCCTTTAGCCTTTAAGCACAATAGCAATTCCCTTAGATTTTGTCATTCCTCTAGCAAAATTCTTACTAAGCAGTAAATACCCTATAGATAGCAATATGATTAACGTGGAGGGGATACTATTTCTCTATCTTCACTTTCTGAATGCGAGCCTAAACATTCTACGTTTTGATTTGTCACCGTTCTGTCATTTCGAATGATAAATTCTAATGTTTGGCAAGGAGATCTGTGTAGCCGGATTTCTCTTTAATCCATCAGTTTCATTGATAAGGAAAGGGGGATATCTACAAGTTAGGTATCTTAGAAAAGAGTATGCTTCCTTCCGGTAACCTTTAAATTTCTCTGAATTGATTTCATTCATTTGTTGATAAATGAAGTTGAAGGGAATCGTATTCATGAATTCTGGAGATCAGATTAATTTATTTGGGACAGAGGTTTTAGTCATTTTGCATGCTGGTTCGAATATTTTAATTTTTTGTTTGTTTTTATTGGTCTTTTCTTAAGGTAAATAACAATTGAAGCAGCGTATTTGATCAGTTTTATTACAACAGTCAAAATAAATAAAAGTAACAAAACTAAATACGACGAAGGCATATTAAGAAAACAACTGTTTCATATAATGATTTTTTTTTCAAATGGTAGACTATAACTGAACGTCACTGAATTAATCACAGAGTTGAATCAAATCACAAAGCAGAATAATTTTTTTTCATGTTTATATCATGAGGATAAGGGGTGGGATTACTTGAAGTTAAGCTAGCTAACTGTAAAAGCAAGTGAGCTAAAAGGAGGTTTGTTCGTCTGTCGTATTTAGGCATTGTATAGCTACAAAAAGTGTACATAGGAATAATTGTCGATGGACACTCAAACCAATTCCTATCTGAATTTATATCCTCGAGCGCGTCAAATAAACAATGCTCTCGATTAATTCATTTTGTTCGAAATTCGCCAGTTCGGGAAGTGACGACCCATATTCGGAGGTTTTTGCATTTAGGGGGAATTCATCAAGACCGAAAAATGAAGCCAGCTGTAAGAAAAATAGAGGTATACACTTCTAACCGTCCCCACTTCAGGAGTGTAACTTCACGAAAGTGTTCGGGGGGGGGGGGGTGGCAAATCTTCTAACTAAATACAAAAAAAAGAATTTTTCAACTAAAATATAAAAAAGGGAGTTTTTCTAAATTTAAGAGGGGCAAAAACTTAAAGGGGTAGTTGTCCCTTGTCATGGAGAGCAGAAGTATCTACAAAAGCTTAAATGGTAATCCCTAGGAAACACTTTACATTTAGGTTCGAAGACAAAAATGAATCATATTTTTTAAGAACTACGTTTTGAATCATCCACTAAAAATTGAAAGCATTTAAAACTTGGATGCAGAGTTGCCGCGACTACAAGGGAAAAAAACACTAGCTTACACAAAAATTACATTGCACAAAACTTCCACAAACTGTATTATATATGAAATACACATACGCTAGCGGCCTCAAGGTTTATTATGCGTTGCATCGGAACAAGAAAATAGCTCTGTAAAAGAAGAAAGACAAAAAAAAAAAAACAATACACAAAGCTGATAGAGCAGACGAGCGACAAACAAAATTGGGTCATTTCTTGGTCCTTAATATCTGCAGTTAAATGCCATATTTCTGAGAGTTACAATGGGGTTAATGATGACTGTCTTTTCGCGGTGCCCTGAGAGTAGTAGCCACAAAAAGGGGCCTGTTTTGGTAATTTTAGTCACTGTTCGGATAACTGGCCGTTCTGCCCAATGTCTGACCATGAGGTAACCTGCCTCACAGTCACGCTATGCCTCAGGTACAGTATTTTGTAGATCATGCTACCAAGATTGGATGAACTGAAGCCAGTAATAACTGCCAGAATCTTGCGCAGGGGCCAACCTCCCAGGATATATTAAGCCCCGAACGAGGCCCTTGAGAAAACAGCCTAAAGAGCAATCCGAGGTGGGAGAAAGAAGTTCTCTTACTAGTACCGGTTCTGAAGATCAAGCGCCGGTTTTCACTGATGACTAGCGAGTGGTTGGTGACTCTAAATCTCTTTTTTGTGAGGTGAATGTCGCCCAAACAGGCCGAACATTGGCGATATAGTATTACTGAGCATCGCTTCATTATTTTTGTTTCCCCAACCTACAACTTCTTTATGAATTTGTAGAAAAAAAAATAATATGTATTATTTCTTGCACTCAAAACCCATTTTAATTTGTCCGGCTAATTTTTATTATAGATTGTTTTCTTGCTTCTTTTTTGCCCTCTTTGTCACCATATTTGAGTCATATTCGATCAAAGTTGTGTGAGCCATGGCTTTCCTATTTCAATAAATCTATCCATCAATGTATTACGTTTTTATCTCGGTCCTGGCGGGGTCTTACAACTTCCTTTGCAGCTAGGTGCCAACACTTGGTAGGAGATATATACAAAAAACAGTTATCAATAAAACTCACTTTCCAAGGTTAGTTATTATCATATTGCAGTTTCATCGCGGATGCCAATTGAATAGAACATAAGCGTATCATACTTTAGCAATTCATCGTGCAGATACAGAAGTAACACTACCTAATATATGTTTTCATTTACAGGGTCTATTCCCAACATACATGGACACTGTTTCTGTTCTGTTTTAAAGTACCTGTTTCTTTTCTGTTCATGCAAAAAAAAAAAACAGAACAGAAAAAGCTAACCTGTTTTTTATTTACCTGTTCTGTTTCTGTTTTTATAATAGCTATTTCATCCTGTTTCTGTTTTTTTTTCTACGTGTTTTTCTTCTGTTTCTGATTTGTTTATCTGATTCGAGAATGAGATATTTGAGAATTTCGAACTTACAAGATAGTTTTTTAAATCATAAATTGAAATTGTGAAGAAGCGTGGTTACACCTCATGCGATTTTTAGAATTTGAAAGTAAGTAAAATGATGGAACTTAGTCTGTTAAACATATCAAATAGTGCTGCTAGATTGTTTCAGCTAGGCAGAATTAGGGACTGGGAATCAGATGATAGTAGGTATTTGCTTAAATGTTAGCGGCGGAGGATTTAGAGAGGACCCCGCTCCACCCTACAAGATTTTTTCTTGCCCCCTGATTCCTTTTTTTCACTCTTTTGAGAATAAATTTGCCAATCTGGTCAATTATTTGCACGTTTGTCAAATTGGGCCCCCTCAAGATTTTGCTCATTGGCGCCCTTGTCACATTAGGCCATCCCAGAAATTTCGCTCTAGATCTGCCCCTGAATGTTAGTACGGTTAAGGTGCAGTTTGATTCCAGTAATACAACGTATTTCTTACAGTACATTGTTCGGTAAATTGAGCAGGAAAGTTGCACAGGTACTGTCCAGGAGAAGCAGAATACAAACAAATTACTCATTACTGTATATCCTGGTTCTATTGGTAGGCCCTCTGCCTCCTACATTACATGGAAAGTAATCTGTACCTTTAGCAGGGAGAACTTTAATTTAACTGTTTTTATGGAATCTATGCTGCTAAGTAACAGTGACTTGCAGCGATTACCATACTGACCTATACAAGATTAATACTGATTATTAATTGCAAATTTTCTTAAATGCTTAGCCAGCGAGGAATGTAAATGTATTGAAGTCTTGTCCAGTAGAAATGCATATTTTTGCTAGCAAATATTTTTTTTGCTATTGCATCAACATAACAAGATACCAAAAATAGTTTTGCTTATGTTACTAAAACCATCTCTAAATAAAATCAAGAGAAATCCTTTCAAGGAAAAGCCTAGAGTTGAAGCAGTGGCTTAACTAGCGGATTTTCTGGAACGGCCAAAGTCTAAGGATAAGATTTATGGCTTAAAAAACGGCTATCACAAGCCCAAAATGGGCCGAATTCGCACTTTAGGGTCAATAAAACAAAGAAAAACCGAAAACAAACAACAACAACAAAAATATAAAACGGTCAACGTCAAATAGTAAGAATGTCAAAAACAATNAAAATATAAAACGGTCAACGTCAAATAGTAAGAATGTCAAAAACAATTGAAACTCAAAAATTAAAAGTCAATGCCGAATTTTATAAAGCACTGGTATACTTTTCTGATTCAGTAGGATACCAATCTTCCGCACAACACAGCATTTTTTTGCCATAATGTACAAGAAATTTAAAGAAAATTAACACTAAGTGGTGAATTATTTCTTAGTATCTGTCTCTTAGATACCCATTATTGACAAGAAAATTCCTGTAAAAATTAATATTATGCTTTAAATGGTCTAAGCTTTTAGGAAACCAAAGTCGGGATCTACCATTTTGCTTTTACTTGCCGACAGATTTTTTTGGCTTATTGCGCCAGCAAAACTGCTCAGGAGGCAATTGGTCCCTTCCCCCCTAGTTGCGCCAGTGAGGTGAAAGGCGGTTAGATATTTGGGTGGAGGTGCAATTTCCAAAGTGGTAGGCTACTGGAAGGTGCTTCTAATTTAAAAAAATCTTGAATCAACCTTGGTGTTAAGAAAAGCATGATGTCATCTTCTGATAACGACTTGATGTTCCAATGAAAACTTCTAAGCTATCTCTCTGGGTGTCCTACGAGAAAAAGGGAATCACAGAAAGTATCAGGTGCAACTTCTGCACACTGTCTCTAAAGACTAAAGGAGTCTCTACCTCAATATTTATCAAATAGTTCGTGGTAACAAACTATAAGTAGGGAGCGACCCGGCTCAATAGTAACCGAAACTCTAAAAATCGGAATTTTGACACCACTAGATACATAAAAAGAATTGCATTTTTATGCTGATTTTAAATATATCTGTTCCATCAAGTTTTGTCTTACCCATTAAAAGTTACGAGCCTGAGAAAATGAATCTTATTTTCGAAAAGAGGGAGAAACACCCCCTAAGAGCCATAGAATCTTACTGAAAATCCCACCATCAGATAACCCTACTGTAGAGGTTTCAACCTCCTATCTGCAAAATATGGAATTTTGTATTTTTTGCCAGAAGAAAGATCACGGATGCGTGTTTACTTGTTTTTTTTCCAGGGGTGATCGTATCGACCCAGTGGCCCTAGAATGTCGCGAGGGAGCTCATTCGAACGGAAATTTAAAGTTCGAGTGCCCTTTTTAAGCAACCCAAAAAATTGGAGGGCAACAAGGCCCCCTCCCATGCTCTTTTTTTCTCGAAATCACCGGATCAAAATTTGAGATAGCCTTTTTGTTCAGCATAGTCGAAAAATCTAATAACTGTGTCATTGAGGACGACTTAATCCCCCACAGTCCCCGAGGGAAGGGCTGCAAGTTATGAACTTTGTCCATTGTTTACATATAGTATTGGTTATTGGGAAGTGTACAGACGTTTTCAGGGGATTTTTTTCTGGTGTGTGTGTGTGTGGGGGGGGGGGGGGGTTCAAAGGGAGGGTATTAAATGAGAGGATCTTTCCGTAGGGAATTTTTCATGAGGAAGAAAATTTCGATGAAGGGGGCGCTGGATTTCCCAGCAATATTTAAAAACAATCAGAAACTAAATAAAAAAAACAAGTCTTTTCGACTGAAAGTAAGGAGCAACATTAAAACTTAAAACGAACAGAAAATATTACGTATATAAGGGGTTTTGCCTCTCCTCAATAGCTCGCTCTTGCGCTAAAGTTTTCTTTTTTACTTTTAAAAGAGGTTATTATTTTAATCAAACAGTCTTTGTGATTCAGGAGTCATTCCTAATAAATGGAACAAAAATCAAACTGGTTATTATAAGGTCATTATTAGTTAAGAAAAGTAAAACTAATATGCAAATTTCGTTTTAATTATTCATATACGGTGAGCCAAATTCAAAACCTGCATTAATTCAAAAACATTCAGAAATTAAACAAAGAAACAAGTTTTTTTAACTGAAAGTAAGGAGCGACATTAAAACTTAACACGAATAGAAATTATTCCGTATATGAAAGGGGCTGTCCCTTCCTCAACGCCCTGTTCTTTACGCTAAAGTTTGACTTTTTCTTACAACTCTACTTTTTAAAACAATAAAAACTTTAGCGTAAAGAGCGGGGCGTTGAGGAGGGGACAGCCCCTTTCATATACAGAATAATTTCTGTTCGTTCTAAGTTTTAATGTCGCTCCTTACTTTAAGTTGAAAAAAAACTTGTTTTTTCTATTTAATATACCATCTTAAAAGGAAGCATATAATTGATGTGTACAAAATAAAGTATATGCTATAGTAAATAACAAACCCAAACCAACTAAAAAAAATATATTAAGTCAGGCTGCTTCCCTAAAGAAAGCTCCTGATAGCAAAGCAAGTGACACAAAGGATAATGAATTAGTAAAATCTGGAATAAGAAGAATAGACATACAACCGTTTCTTTTTTTTCTAATCAATCAAAACAAACTGCTCTGCGGAAGTTCTGCTACAAAACCCTGTTTAAGGACATATTGGCACTTTCTGTATTTGATAAGCCAGATATGAAACAGCTTATTTAAAATACAACAGGGGTTTGAAAGCACCATCCTGGGGAAGCATCCATCATCACATAAATGTTGATGCCAGAAAAAAAAAGTTAAACAGAAGGCTGGTGAAAATAATTCAGACGGCCGGCCTTTCTCTTCCTTTTTCTGAAATTTCCGGAAGTGAAGATACTTTTGCTGAAGAATCTGGTTAAACTGAGACAATGTCTTTAGAAGAGGGTGGCAAAACTGATGGAGAAGAGTAGTGAGGAGCTGGGAGTCTGTCAGAAAACCAGGTTGCAGCCCAGGCTATCAGATGACCTGTTAGACTTGCTCAAACATTGATAAAACTAAGAAAATTATATAGAAAACTAAGTTTTCACCGTCCAGCATGGTGACTTTAAAAGATGTTGCAAAGAGAGTGGCCTTCGTTCTCATATCCCTGTTGACGTAAAAGTGCGATGGAATAGCACATTGGAAATGATCGAGTCTACAATAAAACATAGGGACATTGGAAATAGTTTTTACATTCGACAAATGAAACAATTCTATTAGGAGACTCTGGCGTATATCTAATAGCTGGACTGTACTATAAGCTGCTATTACCATACTTTCAACCAATTACAATACCACCGTAATGATAAGTGCCTCTTCATATCGGACTGGCAGTCCAGCACAAATAGTCTTAGATGGGCTTGAGCTCTTTCGTAATACTAGAGCCGGCAATAGTCCCATTTTACACCCCTCAAAGAATTCATAATTGTGGAGTTAAAAGAGGATTGTATGACAAGCCTTGATTTTGAAATTAATCTTTTCCAAAAGGCAGCTTATCTGGATCTTTCAACAATTGAGTGGTTTTCACTTGGGGATTGCTCTCTGGTCCCTCAATCTTTGACACCATTACTGTAGGACACATTAAGCAATGGTGCAGACTACAAGAGAGACCACTCCAACTTGCCTTTGTACCAGGGGAGAATCTACAACATTTTCATTGTGGGGGGGGGGGAGGGGCAAGAGGAGTATACTTTCGGATATTCAAGGATCATGAGCTATATAATAATTTTTCGCCACATTATTGGGGGCAACTGCCCCCTTGCCCCTCCCAAACGACGCCCCTGCTTTGTACTGCTGAAGTCCTTGAGGCTATGGTAGAGTCCGATGAGGAAAGCTGATTCCAGTCGTTTTGGATACAACAAGTTTCAAATTCGCTAGACGTTGTTGCAGTGTTAGCAACTCTGCCGTAAATGCCTTAAATTCTTTAGACGAGAAACTGCTAGTCTATCTTTTAGAGTATTGTGGAGCTTTCCCGAGAGCAATTTCTCCTTCATTAATTTACCTAAATACAGCAGTGCAAATCTATATAGATCCGGTGGGAGGGGGTCAAAAATTAAGTTTTTCTTATATTACACTATTGAAATATTGACAGATCCAGATTTACTGGGGGGAGGGGGGTGGGCTCAGCTAAGAAATAAAATTAGTATTCTTATATTGTGTAATTATAGTTAGTTATAAATGAAAGTGTCACTACTCCTTCTCCTTTAGGAATGGGCCATGAAAACATGCCTAGATAATCAAAAGCATGTCCGCTCGTATTCTTAAAACAAAAGTTTAAAAAAGAATCAATTTCTATAATAGAGCAAGTGCATGCATTGGAGAAAGTATTTTCTACCGGAAAGCAACGGAAATTTTCAGAATAAGTTGTCAAAAAGTACAATTGTCCTAAAGTGCAAGTGCAAAAGTGCAAGTGGCATTCCTGATAAAAAGTCTAGAAGAAAAAATGAGAGACTAAAAGGTTTATGTTTTCATATTGGAGACCCATTCATTTTATGGACTCAAACCAAGAAATCTTTAATGAGCTGCAAGAAACCGCTCTAAAGCCTCTTAGTGCACCACAACTAGTGTGTCGAGCGAACTTGTCCGAACAATGATAACATTTTAAATGATAGAACAAACATTTTAAATGATAAGCTTTAAGGTTTGAACAACTGATGTTATAATTAACTTTACGATAATAAGATAAGACTTATCATTTAGAATTTGTTTTCTTTAATGTTTGGGTTTGAAAAAACAGCTGTTTTCTGTTTCTACCAAAAAACAGAGCAGAAACAGAAACAGATCTTCTGTTTTTTTTGGTGACCTGTTCTGTTTCTGTTCTATTTCATTCAAGCCCTGTTTATTTTTTTTATGTTTCTTCAGAAAAACAGAGCAGTGCCCATGCTTAATTCCCAAATGGAAAGAAAGAAATCCGTCAACCTATTAATTATCTAATGTTAAAAATGGTTTTTGAGCATTTTTGGGGCCAATCATTAGTATTAGCTTCTTTCCAATGCATCATAATTGTAGACCGAAGCTACATTTCCTGTCACAGAAATTACATCGTAACATGTCAAAATTTTCAGTTTGATGCGAACAGTTCCTCTTCAATATGTCCGGAAATAGTCCTAATCAGACCTACATACCCTGCTGCAAATATTTTCAAACGATATTCTCAGCACATCAATAGGCTGCCAAGTGACATACTTGCTTTCAGTAAAAATGTTGTGATGCTGTGAATAACATTATATCTTAGTAATGACGGGATCGTCGACTAGAACATTTCTGAAATATGTTCTTCAGATCGTGTGGACTTTGAACGTGAGTGGTGAGTTGTTCATACAAAGATTCAATATTTTAACAAAAATAGTGTAATAATTAATTTTTTTTATCATAAATTATATATATCTTTATACTTTAATAGCAATTATGCATGACTTCAAAATAAACCATTGACGTATGCCGCACAAAGAAGTACATTTAAAACCCTAGAATAACATTACCCTTCTTAATAGGTTTCAGTCTGAGGATTACGAATGCAGTAGTGGTACTTCTTTATTACGAATGCGGTAGTAATAGATAGCAGTATCGCTCGGCATTATCCTAGTCAATTATCAAGTATAGTGCAAGTACCGAGAGCATGGTGGCTTCGCCGCGGGGCCCTGGCACTCGGCACGCTTCTATATATGGATTCTCATTGTCGCTTGTCTTCTTACAGCAGACGAGATAATTTGATGTCTTTTCATACAACAGTCTTTTCAACGATACTAGATTATTAAAGCAAGCCTGGTTTCTAACAACGATATCTACTAAGCTTCAAACTTTTGTTTTTCTTTTTCAAGGTTTTTTAATTGTTTTAATCCTTTGTTAGCATATATACAAATATTTTGTAATTATCAGTTTTTTTGCTCTTTACGCAATTTAATCACCGGGCCCCGGCACTCGGAAGGCTTCTATATATGGATTCGCACTTTAACTTGTCTTCTAACCGCAGACAATTTGCTGTCTTCTCATACTGTGTCTTTTCACCAATATTTGATTATTAAAGCAAGTCCGATTTCTAACAACGATATCTACCAAGCTTCAAACTTTTAGTTTTCTTTTTTAAGGTTTTTGAATTATTGTAATCCCTTGTTAAAAGATATACGGTATATTATACATAAATATTTTTACAATTACCAGTTTTTTTGCTCTTCACGCAATTTAATGTCTTTTCATACTGAGTTTTTTTCAAAGATCATTGATTATTCAAGAAAGGCCGATTTCTACTAAGCTTCAAACTTTTGGTTTTAATTTTTAAGGTTTTCGAATTGTTGTAGTCCCTTGTTAAAATATATACAAATATTTTAGCAATTACCAGTGTTTTGCAGTTTAAGCAATTTAATGTCTTTTCATACTGATCCTTTTCAAAGATATTTGATTATTTAAGCAAATAAAATTTCTAACAGCGATATGCGCCAAGTTTCAAACTTTTAGTTTTCTTTTTTAAGGTTTTTGAATTGTTGTAATCCCTAGTCGTAATAGAGAATCATCATTGGAAATAATCGCAAATTTTGTTTTTGGGCCTTCCTACTGACATTATATAACTGGTTGCATTCAATCCTGTGAGCTTAATGACTTAGTGAGTTGATTTTATCTAACAAAAAAAAGAAGGGAAAAAAAAAATCAACTTTCAGGTATTTTTCTAGTTTGAATTAAAACATTAAAATTATCGCTCCGGCATCGTAAATATTTTTGCAGTTTACATAATAGCTTTGGCGATTCTGAACTGAACTTAATTAAATAAAAAAAAAACACGTTTTTTCAACTGAAAGTAAGGAGCGACATTAAAACTTAAAATGAACAGAAATTATTACGTATATAAAGGGGGTTTCCCCCTCCTCAACACCTCGCTCTTTATGCTAAAGCTTTTTAGTACTCTTAAAAGAGCGTCTTATTGTTCTAATTAGACGGCCCTTGTGTTTCAGGAGTCATTATTAAATCATTGGGATAAATTCAAACTGAAGCGTAAAGAGCGATGTGTTGAGGAGGGGGCAATCACCTTTATACAGGTAATAATTTCTGTTCGTTTTAAGTTCTAATGTTGCTCATTACTTTCAGTTGAAAAAAACTTGTTTTTTTTTTATTTAATTTGTGATCGTTTTTTAAATAATGCCAGGAAATCTGGCCCCACCTCCACGGAGAAACCTCCTCCACACGGATATATCCTCTAGACAATTCAATCCTGGTAAAAATTTACCTTGGACAATCACTCTTAACCACTCCATGTGTAAAATTGAGACGGATAAGAGAAAGCAAGATATGATAGAGCATGAAAGCAAAACATGACAGCAAGACATGAAAGCAAAAAGATTTGTATAAGAATTCTAGAAAATTCACCCAGTGTATAATTCCCCATGACAAGTTCACTCCCTAAAAACTTCCCTCTCCATAGAAAATTTCCCCGATGGAAAAACCATAAGCAGAAAATTTGTCCCCCTCCCCACCCAAAAATATATGCCTACATCCAAATAACAAATACTATGCGCAAACAATGGGCAATTTGTATAACTTAAAGACCTTTCCCCTGGGGCTGTGGGGGGCATTTTATACCCAAAGGCATAGTTATTGGGCCTTTCAACTATGATGAACAACCTTTCAACTATGATGAACAAAATGGCTATCTCAAAATTTTGATCGGACGATTTTGTGAAAGAAGGGTGGGGGAGGGGGCCTAGCTGCCCTCCAATTTTTGGTCACTTAAAAAGGACACTATAACTTTTAATTTCCATTCGATGAGCCCTCTTACAATATTCTAGGACCACTGGGTCGATACTATCACCCCTGAGGAAAAAAAACATCCGTGATCTTTCTTCTGGCAAAAACTACAAAATTCCACATTTTTGCAGACATGACCTTGAAACCTCTTTAGTAGGGTTCTCTGATACGCTGAATCTGATGGTGTGATTTTCATTGAGATCACTCGGCTTTTGGGGGCTGTTTCCCCTTTTTTTCGCAAATCAGGAAAATTTTCTCAGGCTCGTAACCTTTGATGAATAAGACTAAACCTAGTGAAAAATACATATGTTTGAAATCAGCATAAAAAGCCGATTCTTTTTATATATCTATTGATATCAAAATTCCGTTCTTTAGAGTTTCGGTTACTATTGAGCCAGGTCGTTCCTTACAGTTACAGTTCGGTAGCCCTATTCTACGTAAAAAAAAAAAAAAAAATTACCTACCATCTCCATTCTCTGTTTTCCTTGATTGTTAATGTGAATATCCCTTCAAATAAAAGCAGAAGCAAAGATATGGAAAGATACCAAAAGTTTGGATCGCCTTTAATTGAGGTCACTCTCCAAATAGCTATGAAGCCATGAGCACTGAAAATTATCCTGGTTAGGATGGCCTTAAAAACGTCAATCACTTTTCCCATCATTTCCTTCGTGGGTGGTAGTTAGTCAAAGAAAGACTTTTAGTGAATGGAAAGTTATGTGGGAATTAAGAGAGCTACAAGTCTTTCTCACAGGCTTTCAATTTGTGCGCAGCCTTTTGGCGACTACCTCGTTACTTATTACTTTGAAAAGAACCAGAGGTCGTACAGAAATTTCCTGAACGAATTTATGCAGACGGAAAAAGGAAAATCCATAGCTTTGGATTATGAAGTAACAAACTTAAAAGACTAATGATTTAGATATATTTTCATGAGTAAATGCATATATTTTTATCCGGGTACATTATATGTGCTATGGAAGTGACAAATAAAACAAACAGTTCCTCATTAGAGAAAAAAGAAAACTTTGGAAAGTTCAATATTTCTTCCTCGACATTGGCGTACTTGTATTATACTTCCATTGCATTACTTTGCTCTAGTTTATAAAACTAAATTTATTTGATGGAGAGTGACAATTGCTTCCATGTAAAAATTGAACATAGAGGTTCATTCTACATAAGTGTCATAACTGAATTTACGGCCAATTACGGCTAGGACACCATTTCGAAACGCACTACTTGGATATTAGTTAAGATAAGACTATATTAAATATCGATAGAAATTACATGATAATTTTTTTTCAATTTCAACCCCAAGTTACAAAAATGTCTCCAAAAACATATCAATCTACGACTACAATGTCAGATTTTTGTTTTTACTCACAATTGATTTTTTGTTACAACTCTATGTAATACATACGTACAAATATATATACACTCATGTGAGAGGGGTGGGAAAAGTGAACTACAGTCAGTATCAATATTCAAATCGTCACCTTGAAGCGGAATTGGCGTATTAGGCACTTCTAAGCGAAACTGAGTTATCAGTGCCATATAGTGTGAAATGTTGTGCTCTTTCTGAATCTGGACTTCGTATTAGCGTATTGCACTCCCGTGCAATGCTACGAGTCGAAACCGTTTTGACGTAACTTGCATTATTTTCATTCTGTTGGAAGCGTAATTGACGCATCAGTTATGTGCTTTTAACAAAGGACTTATAGACGTATCTGCGTATTCGCCTGTACTTTCTAGAAGAAAAGATTTAGGAAACGCAAACAAACAAAAATGAGAAACAGAAGATTAAATAGAAAATTGTATGCTACTGTTGCAAATGTGGATAAACTTCTAGAAGATGCTGGAAGGTATATATGATATCAGAAGTTTCAAGTTTATGCTAAATAGAATGAAGAACTCCCATCTGAGTCACCTCTCAGCTTAGCCTATATCAAAAGTACGCGACTTTGATGAAATCTTGTATAGCGAATTCAGGCAGGCAAAGACAAACAAGCGGTCCTTTTTGCGGAAGAATTCTTGATGTTACACACTAAATGAGGTAACCTTTTACCACAATAAAACATAATGCTCCCAAGGAAATGCTTAACTGAATGGCCCTTAAGTTATAGGAGCTTAGTTTGATGGAAGTTTTATGGTAAAATAAGATTACATTTAGCTATACCTACTTTCATTTCGGATAGCATCAAGGGATGGCAAAATTCCTTGGTTTTCCAGTTTATTCGGCAACTTAACTATGTTATCAATTTAACTTTTGTATTGTGTCTAGTTTATTCCATAGTCTCTTTAGATTTTTAAGGTCGCAAGAGCTGGGTAGCGTATCGTGAATCCGATTTGATTGGAGCCAAAATTTTTTTCTCTATAGCACCTTATAGTACATACTGGCGTTGTTTTGGGCCATTTTCTTGTGTTTTCTTAATCGACATTCTGTTTCTAAGTTTTGATACCAAGAGATCAACTAAACGTGTCAATGCCATTTTGCTACTTTCCAGCTCTACGTACTAATCAGATTTATTAATAATTTAACATATACATTTCTTTTAGCAGTTGAGATTTGCCTTTTTGTCTGGAAGCGATGAAAATTCTACAAGCTTTGAGAGCAAGATTGATGATAGCCCTATATCTACAGTTCCTGTTTATGCCACTCTTCAGCCAGTGGCATTTGAAATTTTGGTCCAGCCTGACCATTTGCATCATGAAATTCATAAAATTGCGGCAGACATGCCCTTAGATAAAAGCAATTCCAGTCCGTTCAGCTCAGTAAAATTGCCAGAGGATATGTCACCCTTGCAACTTATAGATGACTAAGTAACAGTTGAGCTGCTTGTAGGGCCATTGCAGAACAGTCCGACTGTGCAGATGAAAAGGACCAGAAAAAGAGTCAAGAGAGAGAGTGAATGGGTCGAGAATAAAATCAAAATGGCAGTTTATTCCGGAACAGTTTATGCTGACCCTATTAAAACTAAGAAGCATGGATAAGAACGTCAGATAAAAGCGAGCAAGTGCAGTTAAACATGTCGCTATTCCCGTCACACAATTAGCCAAGAAGAGCGACAAGAGATCATTGAAGTGTACTGGGCTCAAAAGAGATGAAAAAAATGTTTAATCTTAAGACTACTAAAGGCCTGCCGAAGAAGAGAAACAAAAGAAAGAACACACTGTTTTATTATGTGACAGCCAAGGAAAAAACACACCGCGTATGCAAAGACTTTTACCTGTTAACATTGGACATCGACCAGAAACGGATTTTTTATACATATAGTACCAAGACTTCTGATGGTGTACCTAGTCCCAAACGAACTCCGCCACCTGCAGCTCTGATGCTTTAAATTGCGTTCATGAACATATTACATCTTTTCCAAAGATGGAGTTTCGTTACTGTCGGTCCAAAACTTCTCGTAAATATCTTGACCGCAGTTTAAATTTGAGAAAATGTTAGAACTTTATGAGGAAAAATGCTGTTTTGATTCTGAAAAGCCTGTGTGAAACATGTGAGGAAGTAAAGGATAATGGTAGGAATGGTATTGATTTGCCAGAATCAGTTCGATTGAGCCATGAGTTGTACGTGAAAATAAAATCAGAGAGTAGAGGAGCGTGACAAGGACCGTCCTAATCATTCAGTGGCAGTTCTCTGTTTTGATATGGAAAATGATTTTTCGCTACCCAAGGGAAATGTCTCTGGTTTCTTTTTACAAGCGAAAGATTACAGTTTGCAACCTCACAGCTAAACTAGATTTTACCAGAAACTCAGGAAAGTCTATCAGCAAAGTTTACTGAGCCATCTGGTCCGATATGCAAGGTAGTAGGAAAGGAAATGACATCCTAAGTGCTTTGACAGCTATTCCCAATAAAGTGTTTCACAAATTTCCTGATTTTAGGAACTTAATAACATGGTCAAATTCATGCTTCCCCAAAATAGAAACCCCATCATGAGCTAGAATATGCAGAACCTCATGTTCAAAAATTCACATGTTGAGAGAATTATTATAAAATATTGTGAGCCAGGACGCTCTTATTCAAGAAGTAGATGCAATACACAGTGTTATTGAGAGGGCACTTAAGAACCAGGAGTGTACTCGCCACTAATTCTAGTCAAAAAATTGGTCAAAGTAAAGCGTCCAAATCCATATGTGATCATTCAGTTGCAACTATAGCATTTTTTGAGTTTCCAGGCATGCTCGAAAACCTATAAAACATATTCAGCAGTGCCTTCCTCAAAGATCAAACAGCTCGAATTCCTCCTGAATTTTTGTAAGAGTATGGTACAAAGTGTTTTGCAGATGACCATTGTAAAGTTGTCCAAATTGCACCAGAGATAACCTTTCACGGAATGAAAAGGAAAGAAATCAAATATGTAAGGGTAACCGAGAACCTCGAAGTTCCAGAACCTGCCATTTGGGTCATAAATTTGCCAGAAGATATGCCGGTTTTCGATGCAAGTCACTACCGACAATTCTTCAAAAAGAACTTAATAGGGCTTACTTGAAGGAAGGGTCTTGAAACTGCCAATGATGTTTCAAGTAAACCGCCTACTTCCACGAAGGCTAGAGTTGACAGCTGTCCCAAGAGAAAGCTGTCACACATCAAAAAGAGGCATAGAAAAAAGAGGCATATTTATGACATTTAACTGTTACCGTTTCTTAATATTCTTTTGTATCCATTTGTTAATATATTATATTTGAATTTGTTTAAAAATTTCTACGCACTTTGTACTCACACCTTACAGGTCAGTTTTACCTGAAGTCGCATGTCTGGTGTTTAACCCGCTTGAACCGGTTTTGACGAAGCTGACAAGTTGACCAACTGCTAAAACCCAATTGATGTAGCAATATTTTGGCAATTTATTGTGCTGAAACTGTTTGAAATTTTGCTTGGAAATTCTCGCCATCATTTTATAATGCCATGTTTTTCAGCATGTATTTTTTCGCGTTTTTTACTCCAACCATTTTTGTTTTGCAAGGTTGCAAACATTCAACCGCGTTTTTCTTCAAATTCTGTTTTCTTTACTTACGTCAATTCCACTTCCAGGCGACAAAATGTGTACTACAGGAGTACTGCGTTAACATTTTGCTCATAAGTTTCAAAAAACAGGACTTTTTGTTCCAAAAAAGATTCTTATCCATAGTATTTCAAGTCAATGACACATCTTTAAAGAAATTATTTTAATGATAACCTTTTTCAAAAGAGTTTCTGAAAGGAAAGTAAAGAGTAATATTAAAACCTTAAACGAGCAAAAACAAAGTCGCGCAGTAATTAAACTTAAAACGAATATAAATCTTCCCCGCGAAGTTTTGGCTTCGCCTTTGGATTGCTTGTGATCGGCCCAAGTCTGGTGAAGTATTTAAAATTAAGCAAAATTCGAAACGTCAGTTTAGATCTTCTTTGTGTCAAGCCCGCCTCAATGGTTTGGATGGCCCCTCGGATCGGAAGTTTTGGTCCAATGTAATTATTAGCAGCAAGTGTGTGCCTGCTACCGTTTCGATTATCAAAATCAGTGATTTTGTTGCTCATTTTAGTCATGTTTTTTCTACATTTAATCATTCTATCCAGTCAATGTTTTCTTCCTTATCGCATAGTTCCTCGAGTTCTTCAGCAAGTCCATATATTGTCAATATCTAGTGGTGATATCTATCGGGCTTTTAAGAGTGTCAAGAAATCAAGTGCTCCTGATATGGATGGTCTGTGTTACAATCACGTCACCCATTAAGAGTCCATTATTGTTAACACACATTTACCTCCAATTCCAGATGTGTTTAGCCCAGTCCTTAGTTCCTGATAATTTTCTTTCGGGAATTGTAACATCAGTTCTGAAAAAGGGAAAGGACGCAGATCAGTGTTCCAGTTATCGACAAATTACAGTGTCCTGCTTCATGAGCAAACTGTTCGGGTATGCCGTAGTGCCTGAAGTTTTTGACTAAATGTGATTTTTCTGAATATCAAGTTGGATTCAGAGCCGGTTTTGAAGGTTCTCAAGCATATCATTTACTTGGTCAGTTGCTAGTCTCGGCAAAAATGCAAACAAAGGCCACTTTGTTTTTGCTCGGTTGATATCTCGGGCACTTTTGACAACGTTGTACATTCGTAAGCGCTTCACTGCTTACTGAAAGCAGGAGTTAATTCTTCCGTAGTAAAAGTTCTACAGTATTGGTATTCTAATTCGTTGGTTCGGTTAAAACGGATGTCTGATATATCCAAACCTATCTCAGTAAAGAAGGGAGTCAGGCAAGGTGGTGTGCTGTCTCCATATATTTCTAAAACTGTGTTTGCGAACTGTTTGCGAATGCTGTCTCCTACCATGTTTTTAAAAATACTACCGTTAGTCACATTGCCTATGCTGGTGATGTTCTGCTAGTTAGTCATACTAGGTCAGGCCTCACAAAAAATCAAAATGTCTGATTAATGCTTTAAGTATGATTGGGCTTTCTGTAAATGCTTCAAAATGCGAGTTTCTGTGTTTTAATATTTCTAATCGAGCTCCTCCTTTACATGTGGGTACAATGCTACTCAAGTGTGTCTCTAAGTTGAAATGGCTTGGGATTACTTTTTCTGATACACTTTCGACTACATGCTCGTCTCTGGTTGCTAGTGCTCTGCAGCGTATTCGCTTCTCATATGGTAAAATCTCGCCGAACAGAGGGAGGTACAGCCACCAAGGCTTATCTAAACTTTACCATAGTTTTTGTTCTCCTACAATTCTTTTTCTTTCCGGTTTGCAGCCTTTAATGCGCAAAAAAGACCGTCTTCAGCTAAGGAGAGGTTTTTTTAAATATTGTAAATTCCTGCTATATTCACCAAGGTGGTACAGAAATCACAAAATTATTTCTCATTTTGGACTTATCGACCCTCTAGTGCTGCTTGACAACATCGCTAAGGACCTGAGGACCACTACTCCAAGGAAGATATGTGCCAGTGACCCCCTCACAGATTTTTTTTCCAGATTAGAGATTTATAAATATTGTTATGTTATTTATGTTGTGTTTTTGTTATGATTTAATTGTTGATAATATTATTTTTTTTTTTCCTTTTTTACTCCGCATTTATTTTATATTGCGGGTTATAAATAAACTTACTTACTTACTAAAATTACTAATCTCGAACAAATCATTAAGAATTTCCTCAAGTCCATGCGTTTGTCTACCCTTCTAAAGTCTACAGCCAACACTGCCGCCTTGGCTGGAAGCGTTCCCTAGGTTAGATGTGTGTATCCTTATGGTTGAATATACTTACGACAACTGACAGATTGGAGACCTTAAGAGACCCATCAGCCGCCCAATAATTATTATCGTTAAGAAAATTTCAGAGGTTTTATTCTGAAAAAGAATACTTGAAAAGCAGAGATTATTTTATCAAAAGGCATATACTTAATTTCAATTGAAGACAACAAAACAGAAAGTCTGTCTTAAAAGACCTTGTTGTTCGTTAGTGAAACAAATTAACAGTTATAAAAAAGCAGAACATGAAAACCTTATTTCAATTAAAAGAGAGAACAGGAGACGGTTATATTCGAAAATACCTACGGGATGGAGACAGGATGGCTTTCACCCCATTGAAGAGCAAAAATTAAGAAACGATTTTCAATCCGTATTATTTAAAATCCCCTGCTTGTCCTCTCCCGAAAATGTTAATTAAAAATATGATTGAAAACTATTACACAAGTTATAGATGATCAAAAACTTCAAATTAACATTCAAATTCATAAAGCTTAAAATACAATCCAATATTTTAGTTCTTAAGCAGAAAAGTTTAATAGAAGACTTTATAGATGTTCCTACAATTGAAATACGATAAAATCGTGTCTACTGAAAACAAGAAGTTGATAGAAATTAAGTAGATTCCATTTTCCGAAAGAAAAAAAATCAAAATAAGTAATTAGTGACATCGAAACACAAACCAATCAACAACAAAGGTAAACAGTTTGTTGTAACGATGAAGCGACTCGTGCTAACCGCAATCTAAAAATAGAAGTTTGGATAACAATATATGAATCAAAAGAATAAACATTTCCTGAAAGTGGTTGAAATTAGAATTAGCCGAAGTCGCAAGTAGTCGCAGTCACAGTCTATAGTTATCGCAGTGGCAGTCTTCAGATAGAACCCTCAACTTGAGCCACTTGTCCAATAAATTATTTTTTAATTCGTTTATGGGCAAATACATTTACCTTAAAAATAGATTTATTAAAAAACTCCAAAAATGTTAGGAAAAACCTATATACACACAAACAAAATTGTTGGGGGATAAGGAGATTTTGTTTGATGGTAGATTAGAGAGTGAATGGGGTCCTAAATTGCAGAAAGGAGTATTTTTGGCCCAAAAATCAATCTTGACCCGTGTCAATGTTTTTCATTAACTTCTTTTAACAAAACAAGCGCAAGGATTATAGTATTCCGACGGTGGGATTGCTTGGATTGGTATCCTTCTGGATAGTTCCTATATGTATGCTTTATGAGACTTCACACCTCGCAGGATATATTCAAGGCTCTACAAGAATGAATTTTGTAAATGGACCATACTTTGATGAAGAGAAGTTATGTAGCATTCAAATTGTTTGCATATCCGGATAAGCTCAAGAAAAGGAATTAAGAACTATCGCTTCCTTACTAAAGCAAATACTATCCTAAGAGTAAATCATCGAACTACAATAAACAAAACGAGGCACATGGTTTCAGGGATGTAATCAGTCTGCTAAATTTCCAATCATAAATATGATCAATTGTTTCTCAAACTTGCTAATAAAAAAAGGATACACAGGCCAAAGCACATAAATTTGAATACTTAATCCTCCATATCTTGGTAGTATCAGTTGAAAGCGCACTATTCATGAAGATATAAATAAACTAGATTTGCTAAAGTTAATTATGCTCTTGAACTAAGATGAATTCATATCAAAGGAGAGGGAAACAGATATAGAGAATGGGATTGAGAGGATAGACAGAAGAGAGACATAGTGGGACAGATGCCAACCTAGATACTCCAACTCCAAAAGTTGTTCGAAGACAGACCGAATTGAACATTTTTCAAATTCGCAACATAAAGTTCAGCTCGTCTTAAACAAAAAATTAAATAAAAACTTAACGGTTAAATTAATGATAGCAACTCAACAAAAAATCAATTATGCTCACACGACGGCGTCACACAAGTTGGCATCCTTTCTCCTTGCATAAGTATAATACTGTCCCTAAGAGTAGTGTCTGACCCAAGTTCAGGGACTGGAACAGACTTATTTCCAATCGCCCATAAATAAATATCAAGGGTTTTCTCTGCTGAGCGGGCAATAAATCTAATAAAAGGTCGTACATCACCCTCATTAGCAGCTTTTAGGGTTTCGTAATATTTTGATCTGTCCTCTTTCTTTATAATTACTGGGGGATATCCAGCTCGCATTAAAATCAAATTCATTATAAGTCTAGATGTCCTTCCGTTCCCATCCGTAAAAGGGTGGATAAAGACTAGCTTATAGTGCGCTAGCGCTGCATATTTTACAGGATGCAGGTCTACTGTGTCAACCGAATTCAGCCAACTGATAAACTCAGACATGAGATACTTTATTTCATTAGGAGGCGGTGGTACATGATCACCAACAAAGACCTGAGTATGGCGATAAGTTCCACCTTCAGTAGGATCTACAAACCCCAGCACGCGATTGTGTAGCTGTAATATATCATTCTCAGATATATCTCCTACCTTGTGAAGTAGAGTGCTGTTGATATACCTTAACGCTTCGTCCATGCCAAGAACTTCGTTGTGTTCCATTAGACTCTTACCACCAACAGCCATTCGAGTTTCAATTATCATACGTGTCTGTGCTAATGTCATTGTATTGCCTTCAATACCCACAGTGTGATAAATATGCTGGAAGTAAACTTCTTTTTTTATTCTATTCAAAGAAGCCCTATTACCTGAAGCTTTTAAAATTTCATCCCTTTTCGTTTCAATCCGATATAACAATCTTTCGTCGAGTTCTTCCACTAAAGGTAAGGTTCTTTTCCTATTTTCCAAAGCTCGCATGTGATCAGGGGAAAAGCTCAATGCCCTTTTATAATGGAAGTCTGCTTCAACATAATTGTTTTTCGCTTCTTCCAGTATTTCCCCATAAAAAGTTAAAATATCAGGATGGCTAGGCGATAGTGCTAATGCATGTTTTAACAACCTCATGGCTTTTTCATATTTTCCAGAATGCTTCATTTCAAGTGCACCATGTAGCGCCATTAAGGCCTCAACAGAATCAGCTGCAAGAGAGAAAGCTACTTAGGATTAAACACTGGAGCAAAGGAATCAACAAGCCAATTTGTATTTCTCACACCAAAGACCGAAGAGCGTACTCAATCATTCACCACTTTATAGGAAATTAAAAATAAGGTCTTTGAACATCCTTGCAGAAACGAACAGGTCAAGATTCTTTTATTTTTATCTTGCCAACTATTGGAACGCTTTCTTCCAAGATTCAAAAACTTACAATTCGTCAGATTCTGCATATTTTCCTATTAGCAATAAAAGGGTCCAAATAAATTTAATAATCGTATGCATTTACAGAAACCGGACACACACAATGCCACCATCCTTCATAAAATTAAACATGAAACTGATGAACGATGATTACCGGTAATTTTTTATGCTCTTGCTGTTGAGGCGTAAATTTCATTCGAAACTAAGCTTAATTTTTTTTTTTTTAGAATAGCAGTTCCTTCCATTCTAAAGAAAACAAGTATATTACCTATCCCACATAAAAAAAAAATAACCCGGTCATCACCTTTTTTTCCAGTGTGGTTATTAAACATTTTTAATCCCAAAAATAAATAACATAAGAACTGAGAACATGGCAATTTCTAGACAAATAACGTGAAAAGTAGAAAAAAGTGAAGGAGGCAAATATGGTAAAATGGTCAAGATAACGACTTTTAGCATGTTTTGGGCTTGGAAACCTCCCTCTTTCCTGAAGTATATGTGCCTGATATGAAGCAGTCCCTGCATTTTAAGAAAAACGTTGGCACCTTAGTTGCTGTTAAAACATTTATTGACAAACATTTATTGGTTTTGATTATGGGTTACTGATCAATGTCCTAAGGGCCAGTTGCTGTTTTCTGGAACACAAGGTGGAAACACTGCTCTACTGCGCTTACAGTATTAAGCGTCAGCACTCACTGACAATACCAAGAATTGTTAGTTCCCCTATTTCAAACATATAAAATGGCAAAGATTTTTTTGTGCTTAAATAGCATTACTCTTCACTCACTTGGCATGTGAAGAGCAACTTAGTAAAGCCTTATAAATTTAAGATTCACTGTGGTATAGCAAGTTAATAACAAATAACAACAATCGGAACTGAATTGATCTCTTTCCTTAAGCGTACTACAATTTAGTATTTCATGGAAAAGCAAAATTTTAAACCAGTTTTTCTTTGATCATGTTTTAGCACACCTGATCGTGTTTGTCCAGAAGTTTGAAAAATATGCAGTTTATATCCTTACGGATAAAAAGGAAAGGAGGTACCAAGGAGATATTCTTTTACTCCTTCTACAATGAGCAAAAAGCATCAATCTGGACCAATTTCGGGTTTCTAACAGTTGCAGGGCGACAGGAAGGGATGGACTATGTGGGGTAAACCTTGACTAAGAAATTTGTATAGGTTTATCTCTCATTCCTTTTTCAGAAGCTTTAACCACCAAAAGCTTTGCACCAATCAAGCTAAAATTCCTATTCCTAGCTTCATTTCAAATAATGTAAGTTGTCAATAAAGTTTCAGTTCCATGAGATTACTATTTCCTATTCTTGAGGGACCAGTAACCTTCAAATTTCTCTGAGATGCCACTCAATTTCGAATCTCTATTCAACTGAATTTCAATCATAGACAGCAAAACAGCGTAGCCTAAACAAAAAGCGAGGTAGGCACAATGTATTATATTTTTTTTTTACCAAGGCACTTCGTA
Organism: Artemia sp. Kazakhstan ARC1039; assembly: GCA_029168905.1. Taxonomy (NCBI): domain Eukaryota; kingdom Metazoa; phylum Arthropoda; class Branchiopoda; order Anostraca; family Artemiidae; genus Artemia; species Artemia sp. Kazakhstan ARC1039. The sequence goes on along the minus strand of JAQQPU010008345.1, from coordinate 5,765 downwards.
TAGAAGGAGTTATCGTAGAAACTTCGGAAGTAGCTCATTCGAGGAAATCGAAAGTTCTAGTGTCCTTTTTAAGGGTTAAAATTGGTTGGAGGGAAACCAGCCCTCTTCCAACAACTATTCATTACCCAAATTCACATCCAATCAAAATTTTGAGATAGCCCTTTTGTTCAGCATAGTTGAATGGTCCAAAAACTATGTCTCTGGGGATATCAACCACCTACAGCTCTCGGAGCAAAGGCTGTGAGTTATGCAATTCACCCACTGTTTAAATGCAGCATTTGTTATTTGGAAGGGGGGCGTGTTTGACCTTTTGTGTGAAAAAAGGGCATTCAGGTGAAACTTTCAGGGAATGTTGAACTAAATCAACACATGTTATGTCCATACAGATGGTCAAAAAAAGTGTAACTGGAATGACAAAGGGAATTAAGTTGCAGCTTTCAGGGAATAATTAATTGACAAAAAAGGCAATATTTGTACGCTACTACTACTACTCCTACATTTAGTGCTTTTGTAGCGACGTTCTACACTAGTGCTTTTGTAGCGACGACTACTAAGGCTGAGGATATTGAGGTAAAAATATAAGGAAATGTTGAAGGGAAAATTAGACTAAACCAAAACATATGTGCATACAGACTGTCAAAAAGGCACATCAGCTTCATTTTGGGTTTCATTTATTTATTGATGGTGATTTATGGTAGTTTTACGCTTGGAAAATCATTTTGCTTTATTTCTGCTTATCTTTGGTTTAGTGTAGCTCTTCATTTTTCTTTGAAAACTTCTTTTTTGAGAGATTGGGGTTCCTTTATTGATCAATTCAAAAAACAGCAATAGAAGAAAAAAAATCAAAAAAATAATAGAAGAAAAATAATAAGAAGAAGAGAGAACAAGAAAAAAAGAGACTAAATCCTCACAAGGGACCTACTCTCACGCCGCATCTCGACCAAGTGGGAACTTATTGACTTGTGATTTAAATGAAGAAACTGATACAAAGCCCGTAATGCTGTCCGGGAGGTTATTCCAGAGGATTACACTTATGTGACAAAACATACGAGCTGATCTCACTGTATTTCTCACTGTCTTTCTTTTGTGCAGAAAGTTTTTAAAGTTCATCCTAAAAATAAAGACAATGACTCGGAGGAAAAACAAACATATAGATGATCTGATAAGGAAGCCTTTTATACCTGAAATTTATGTAGTGTCCCACACATATTTCATATTACATCGGCTTATTCTTTGCAGATGTAATTCGCATTTGTTTATTCTTTGCAAAATTGGCTTATGGCTTATGGCTTATTTCTTTTGTTGCATCGGCAGGAATATAAGCTGTACTTGTCAATAACATTAGACCATTTAGCAAAATTTAGCAAAACCGTAAGCTTTCTAATTAAAAAAAAACTTTCCAAAGAAAAGTAGAGCCATATTAAAACTTCGACAAGCAGAAATGAAGTCTTATAACAAGTAAAACTTAAAATGACCCAAAATTACTGTCAAATAATAATTAAAACCTCAAACGAACAGAAATCAAAATAAATAATCATATCATAGGCAACGCGATCGCGCTGCCTAAGTAAAGAACGATGTTGGCACAACGTATTATTTATTTTTTTTCTTTAGACCGGGGCACTTCGTATCGAAGGAGTTGTTATAGAAATTTCGAAAACAGATCCTTCGATTGAAAATTGGAGTGACTTGTGCCCTTTTTAATAGTCGAAAGTAATTGGAAGGCAACTAACACCCCTTCCACACCAACCATTAACACATCCAATCAAAATTTTGAGAGAGCCATTTTGTTCAGCATAGTTGATTTCCAGGTAGAAATTATGTTTTGAGGAGAACACTCCCCCACAGCCCTCACGGCAAGGGTTGTAAGTTATGCTCTGGGGACATATAAGGTTTTTATCGAAACCGCTGTCGTAGAAACTTCAAAAAAGGCTCATTCGAATGGAAATTCAAAGGGCTAGTGCCATTTTTAATAGTCGAAAGTGATTGGAGGGCAACAAATCCCCATCTCACGCCCACCTTTTCCCCACTCATCCAATCAAAATTTTGAGATAGCCATTTTGCTCAACGTAGTTGAAAATTCTGGAAATAGGTCTTTGAGGATAACACCCCCCCCCCCCACAGCCCTCAGGGCAAAGGTTGAAAGTTATGCCCTGGGGACATATAAGGTTTTTATAGAAAGCGTTGTCGTAGAAACTTCAAAAAGAGATCATATGATTGGAAATTGAAATGTCTAGTGCCCTTTTTAATAGTCGAAAGTGATTGGAAGGCAACTAACACCCCTTCCACGCATACCATTTGTCCAAACACATCCAATCAAAATTTTGAGATAGTGATTTTGTTGAAAGTAGATGAAAGATCCGGAAATTATATCTTTGAGGATGACACTCCGCCCACAGCCCTCAGGGTAAGGGTTGTAAGCTCTGCCCTGGGGACATTTAAGGTTTTTATTGAAAGCTTTGTCGTAGAAACTTGAAAAAGGGCTGATTCGATTGAAAATTCAAAGGGTCAATGCCCTTTTCAATAGTCGAAAGCGATTTGAGGGCAACAAACTCCCCTCTCACACCCACCTTTCCCCAAACTCATCCAATCAAAATTTTTAGATAGCCATTTTGTTCAACGTAGTTAAAAGTTTTAGAAGTTAGGTCTTTGAGGATGATAACCCCCTCAGAGCTCTCGGGGCAAGGGTTGTAAATTATGCCCTGGGGCATATAAGGTTTTTATAGATAGCGATGTTGTAGAAACTTCAAAAAGGGCTCATTCGATTGGAAATTAGAAGGGTTTGCGTCCTTTTTAATAGTCGAAAGTGATTGGGGGATAACTAACACCCCTCTCACACCCACCATTTCCCCAAACACGCACAATGAAAATTTTGAGATAGCCATTTTGTTCGACGTAGTTAAAAAGTCTGGAAATTATATTTTTGAGGATGAAACTCCCTCCACAGCCCTCAGAGCAAGGGTTGTAAGTAAGCCCTGGGGGCGTAAAAGGTTTTTTTATAGAAAGCGTTGTCGTAGAAAATTCAAAAAGGCATCATTCGATTGGAAATTGAAACGGCTAGTGCCCTTTTTAATAGCCAAAAGTAATTGGAGGACAAGTAACCCCCCTCTCACGCCCACCATGTCCCCAAACACATCCAATCAAAATTTTGAGATAACCATTTGTTCAACTTAGTTGAAAGGTCCGGAAATTATGTCTTTGAGGATGACAACCCCCTCACAGTCCTCAGGGCAAGGGTTGTAAGTTATGCCCAGGGGGCATATAAGGTTTTTTTTTATAGAAAGCGTTGTCGTAGAATCAAACAGGAATCATTCCATTGGAAATTGAAACGGCTAGTGTCCTTTTTATAGTCGAAAGTGATTGGAGGGCAAGTAACGCCCCTCTCACGCCATTTCCCCAAACACATGCCCTGTTGCATATATTCCCTATGCCTTTCCAAGGCCAGAACATAATTAGCACTTAACTGAAAAAAATACAAACGAATGTGCATTGTCAGTTTAATATACATATACTGATATTTTGTAATCAAAATGTTAATATTATTTGATTTATTAAAGTTATAAAAGTAAAAACATTTATATTTTTTCAGTAAAGTGCAAATTATGTTTTGGCCTTGGGAAGGCAAAGGGGTTTTGAACTCTACTCATGTAAATTTCTGCTCGTTTTGAGTTTAACTCGGTTATTTATTGTAATTTCTGTTCGTTTTGGGTTTCATTTATTTATCGATGCTGATTTGTGGTAGTTTCACGCTTGGTAGATTATTTGATTTTATTTTTGCTCATTTTTGGTTAAATGGAGTTCTTTACTTTTCTTTGAAAAACTTATTTTGTGGAAAAAGTTTTTTTTAATTAATCAAACATAAGGACGACAGGTACTAATAAAATAAGAATTAAATTTTGAAACGAATAGAAATTAAAATAAATTCTCAAGTCAAACTCGAAGCGAATAGAAATTACTACAAACAGAGTTCAGTCCCCCCCAAAGGGGACTGAATTGGTTGCCCTTTGGTCACTCTTCAACATCCCCCTAAATATTTCCTGAAAGTTTAAACTTAATAGGCCTACCTCCAGCCATTTCTTAATTATTGCTTATGAGCCCTTTTGACAACCAGCATGTGCATATTGTTTTGATTTTTTTTTCAACATCCCCTCAACATTTTCTAAAAGTTTCACTTTAATATCCTAAGCCTTTTTAGAAAACCAGGATCAAACATGCCCCCTTTTCCCAATGTGATAACAAACCTTAAAGGTAAATAACAGGCAAATTGCATAGCTTACAGCCCTTGTCCCAGGGGGTGTGGGGGGTTATGCCATCCCTGGAGGCATAGTTATTTGACCTTTAGATTATTTTTAACATAATGAGTATTTCAAAGTACTGACCAGATATCTTTGGGGGGAAGGTAGGTAAATAGAGAGTGTAAGGGGGGCTGGTTGTCCACCAATCATTTTTGATTCTTAAAAAGGGCAATAAGACTTTCAATTTCAAATCGAATGAATCCCCTCTGAGATTTCTACAACCAACCTTTGAATACTGAATGGCTCTGGGAAAAAATGAATAAATAAACAATAAAATGAAGTCTTATGGCTCTTTACTATAGGCAATGCTGGAAAATTACCTCTCAATAAGTAACAGAAAAAGAAATGTTAGGATGTGCAGCTTTGAGTCTGACATCAATACTAAAGCACAAAATACACTAGAATAACTAAAAAATCATTTGTTGTCTACCTTTATTTTCAATCTGATCTTCTTTGAATTCTGGAAAGATCTTGAAAGGTCTGAAGTACAAGGTAACATCATTGGCATCATTTTCAAACTGATAAAGGCCTTCAGGAATGGTACTCAATTCATTATGCTGAGGGTGTCTTGATGATCTTTCAGAACATACACTAAAGTATCTATTAAGTCCAGGGATTAAACAACTAAGTTGATCTACGAGTCCAAAATCTGAACCATAATGATTATTCAGTTGAGTTAGTATCAGGAAAGAAATGCATCCAATTAGCCACCAAAAAAGTCCATGTATGATGTTCATAAAAATTAGAATATCTGAAATAAACTGCTCAATCACATAAAACAATTAACTGAACAAAACAGGCAAAAAAAAGAACGATTGAAAGGAATGAATAATGGGAAGCTCTACATATATGGATTATTTCAAAATAGACACAACTAGATAGCACTTCAATACAGAGCACTGACAAATAAAGAACCAATGCCATCTACTTTGTAGATTAAGGAATTTGATGAAAACTCGTGTTTTTTTGGATAGCCCGATCTATTGATTATGATGGTAGCTAAAAATAAATATATAAATACAAATCTCATAGAAAGAGGGGAGAAAGACTGACAACTGATAGCAGCAGGGGTGCAGTATACTACCCCCCTCCCATCCCAAACTTTCCATTTGGAAAGACAAAATGGATTTTCTGTCTATAAATTTGTGTCTCAGCCTATAGGATTTTCGATGTTTACCAGAATGAGCAGAAGGATACAACAATGAACTTGGGAATATGACTTTTTCTATGTGAAAAGGGAAGTCTGTAAGGCTATTTGTCACCTCCTACTGCTTGCTTCCTTAACTCTGGTTCACAGCTTGAGCTTGCTCTGGTTACTATTACTAAAGGGTTTAAAGATCTATATAACCCTTTTCAACCTTCTGTTTTCAATTGACACCACCTAGTTTAAAGCCGTGTTGTTACAGGTTTTCTGTTCTTTGTGAAAATGTTGGAGTGAAAGCAAAACTAGACAATAGCTTATTGACTCCA
>JAQQPU010008344.1:8868-24273 GCA_029168905.1 Artemia sp. Kazakhstan ARC1039 | reverse complement strand
CATGGGTTTCCACTCTTGGTGATGTTCTTCTATCAACAAGAGTCGATATCCTGCCCAAGCAATCTCAAGCCTATTACCTCCAACTCATTATATATTCATGCCTACAAACATTATGCTACAACGAGGAGGCAACCCTTAATAGAGAGATAAGCTGCAAAGAGGTTTTTCAGCCAAAAAAGCCCTTAAGAACAGACCAAACCTAGAAGAATTATGTATTGATCAGAATCCAGCGTAAATGCTATTTAATTTACTAGGCTACAATTTCCTCGAGGGGAGCCACTCCCCCAGATCACCCTGGAGTGCTGATAGTAGTCCCAGTTTTGCTTAGGAAAACTAGTAAAAGGTCCACCCTGATGGCACTATGAGGCCACACAAGTAAAAATTTCGCCGTCGAGGATAGGGACAGAGAAAGAAACGGTACTGTTTTACTTAATGATAAACACCGCTATAGACTCTATCAAGGAAACTAGTCAAACGGGAGAGACAGATACCCGGTTATAATGGTTTAAGAAACAAATTTGGGCTATATATTTGCACATTAGGGGGTGGGGGTAAAGCATAACATATATTAAATACGTAACCTAACCTAACCTAGGTACCTCCCCCCTCCCCCGTAAACCCCCCAAAAACAACAGTTTAAATATTGTAAATTCAATGAGAAACCACGCTTTGCGATAAATTTAGATAACAACTACCCGCTTTACGGGTCTTCATGCTAAATCGCTAAAGAGTCTATAGCAGTGTGTACCATTAAGTAAAACAATACCAAAGAAACTTACGGTGGAGCAGAGAGCGAAGACCCGAAATCATCTCACAGCACCGAAACAGCTCCAGCCCCATCGGTTTTTTTTAATATCACCCCTAGACTACCCAGCTCTAAAATATACCTCCTCTCTCCATGTCTCTTAGACCCTAGGATATAAGCCTATAGAGTCAGCTGATTGGATCTGAAGTATCAATTTTTGAATTTCCTAATCAATCAAAATTGAACACACCTATTGAGACACCTCTATTGCATCCCTATGTTTACCCAAAACCCCCACCCCATTAACCCGATATTCCACACGAATTCAAAGTTGCCTTAATTTGCTCTTTCAATAAATGTCTTCTTCCCTGTAGCAAAGACTCCATCAACGCTTCCATCAATATCCTTTGCTTTTTCCATACTTCATCCCTTTTTACTAGCCTCCTATTCTTTAAAGATAAAGTCAAATCATCTGAAAATAAAAAAGATAATTTCAAATCATCTTCAATAACTAAACTATTAAACCTCTCATTTAAACCTAGCATCCTTCTATAATACTTTTATTTTCATGTTTTTAATCTAGCTCCCCTACAAAAACCCAAGCTTCACCTCCGTACACGATTACCGACCTAATCTTAGACTGAAACACCCTCTTCTGTAACTTAATATTGCCAAGGCCTAAAAACATGAATCAACTGCTTAGAACCATTCCTTTTATCCTATTCCCCCTGTTCTCATCTATTTCTATATGCTTACCCCACTAACCATCCTTCATTAACGTACACCATAAGATGATTATTCTATACCATATTAACTATGACCAAGTACTGAAAATAAAATCGGCCTGCATTACTAAATCAAATTTCTATGAAGGACTTTGCAACAGAAGCTACTAATAAAACTTTTACCAGTAGAAATAACTGCTGGAGTTGCGCAATGAAGACGCATTAATTTCTAAAATTCCCATAATACTTTTATGAGAACAGTGGTACTTGGGATTGTCTCACTAGAAGGACGGTCGGAATTATTTACTTATAATTACGACTCTGCGATTAGGATGAATTCTTGGGTTCAAGTGATAGCTCAAGTCCCAACAAGGGCTGAGCAGGTGCTCTTAGCAGATACCCAAAAAACAGAAGAGAAAAAAGAGGAGGCGAAAAATGAAAGTATAGTCAAAGATAAGGATAGTGTGCAGAACGGAAATGTTTCAAGAGACTCGGAAAAGTCGGCTGAGCATGTGTCTTTTGTTCAAGTAAGTATATTTTCTTTCCATACATGGACTTGGACTTATCCAGGAAGGGGAGGGGGTACCAGGTTTGACCCCCTTCCCCCATAGTTTTGTCTGAATCGTGAACACGTAACAATAGATTTTGGATATATTTTTATTTTTTTTTCTAAATCTCGCCCAAAAAATCCCACCCCGAACAAAATTCCTGAATATGTCGTTGTTTCTATGTCTCACGAGTTTTCAATTCTGGTAGAAAAAATCTGAAATAATAACAGTAATAATAATAGATAAATGAATGCAAATGACGGTGTAACAAATAATAATGAAATCATAGAAGGAATAGCGGCACAGAAAGAACAGAAAGGAAATTATTTAAGACAATAGGAGTCGTTCGGTGATTATTACATATCCTTCAGAATAAGACTGATATTTTAACAAACTTGGATAACGGTTTTGTTCTAAAACTGAATGTTTGGAAACTTCAAGTATCAGTGTAAAAGATAGTGATTTTAATATTGGAGAAAGTTTGTTTTTGCTGGTTCAGTATAGAACTGAACTAGTTCTGATAAAGTAACCTTTAAGATATCCAAAATAAATTTTAATTCATTTGAAAACTTGTCCACACAAACGAAGAATATAAAAATGATGTAGCACAAATGAAAAAAGAGAAATGCAGAAAAAACTTGGGGTGGGGCATTGGCTTTTTTTCAAAATTACATCCCCAAAAAAGCCTTGAAGGACATAGCATAAATGAAAAAAAGAAAAATACAAAAAATAGGGTGGGGCATTGACTTCCTTCAAAGTCCCCCCCCCCACAATAAAAGCCTTGACGGACGTTGTATAAATGAAAAAAAAAACAAATAAAAAAAAAATATGGTGGGGGTTGGCTTTCTTCAAAATTACTCCCCCCCCCAAAAAAAAAGCCTTGAAGGATGTAGCGTAAAAAAAAATACAAATACAAAACAAAATTAGGGCGGGTATGGCTTCCTTTAAAATTGCACCCCGAAAAAGCCTTGGAGGACTTAGCAAAATGAAAAAGAGGCATATAAATAAAAAATAATTAGGGTGGGGCATTGGCTTCCTTCAAAATTGCACCTCAACAAAGTCTTGAAGAACGGAGAATAAATGAAAAAAAGAGAAATACAAGAAAAAATTGGACATTGGCATTGGGTTGGGCATTGGCTTGCTTCAAAATTACACTCCAAAAAAGCCTTGAAGGATGTAGCAAAATGAAAAAGAGGCAAATACAAAAAATAGGGTGGGGTATTGGCTTTCTTCAAAATTGCACCCCAAAAAAGTCTTGAAGAACGTAACGTAAATGAAAAAAAAAGAAGACAAATATAAAAAAGAATTGGGATGGGGCATTGGCTTCCTTCAAAATTGCACCCCAAAAAAGTCTTGAAGAACTTAGCATAGGTATAAAAATAAGACAAATACAAAAAATAAGGTGGGGCATTGGTTTCCTTCAAAATTTCACCACCACCACCCCCCTCCCTCTAAAAAAAGCCAGAAAGTTTTTTTCTCTGATTAGCTTGAAACTTTCAAGGATTATTGCCTAAGCTAAACAAACCAAATATTTCTGACAGACTTACACCAGTCAGTCCCCATGTCACGAGGAGCCTAATAACCATAAAAAATTGTTTCGGAGCATGATCCTTCAAATTGGGACCCCAAAACGATCAAAAATGTTCTTTTATTATTAGACCAAATCTATACCCTAAGGTCCTTGAACCACGAGGACACCAATGTGCAAGAAATTACCGAGGGAAATATTGGTTTCTCCGAAAAGGGCTAAAATACTTTTTCTCTCGACAGTTTGAAACTTATAACCCCACCTCCCTATAAGCTTATGGGTCAGAGGGACCCTAATGCACAAAATATAGTTTAGATAGGGGGCTCAGACTCCTAGCAATGAGTCTTTGTTTTTATTTTGATTACTTTTAAATTTCGATTTGAAATGTCTTGGGCTAAGGGGACCAACTTTACAAAACAAAGGAAATAAATTAAGACATTTTGGTTAGCCTCAAAATGGGATCCAAAAAAGGGCCGAAAATTTCTGTTTTTTGAAAAAGGTTGAAACTGAAAACCGCAAGTCCCTGGGTCAAATTGACCCTGACAGGCAAGAAAAAATTTGTTTTGAGGGTCCACTCCCTCCTCAGAAATTGCGGGCATAAATAATTCCCCAAATTTTTTTTTTCGAAACAAAGATTTAGAAAGCCACAATTAGATTTTTGTGATAGGCTTTAAAGTTACATGCAGACAGGACCATGTGAGGCTCAATAAAAATGATTTTGGCTATATCGATTCGTAAAGCCTGAAAATGGGCCTTAGTTCATTCATCTCTGATAGGATGGAAATCGACAGAGCATGTGTATAGGACCAGGGAGACCACAATGAAGACAAAGCATTTCGAAGTTGGGTTGTATCTATATATGATTCCTGGAAAAAGACCAACAACTCTCGTCTTTTGCAGTTGGCTTAAATTTACAGGGTATGTAGCTAGAGACAAGGGGGTCTTAAAAAAGACCAAAAATATTGAAAACAATCGGTTGCGTTAATTTGTGATGCCCAGTGTAGAGCCAATCTTATTTTGTGTCAGATTGGTTTGCAACTTATTGGGCAGAGACTGAGCAACACAGACACAAGAGGAGAAGTAGGAGAGGATTAGAATCTCTGAATAAAGAACCCAAACCAACTGCCTGCCGAAGGAAAAAGTTTGCTGAAATGAATAGACTATCTTTTTCTTCGAACGACATTAAAGATTCAGAATAAATAAAACCGACGGGACCACAAGGAGGACAACAAATTTGGGACAAAGTTGGCTTGTTGATTAGTACCAAGAATTTATTTTTGATACTTCACTGATCTGTTAGGAAAAATTCAGGTAATGTGGACAGGGCAGAGCAGAGCCGTCACTTCGGGGGGCGGGGGGAGAGGACGAATTGACCCCTCCCAAAATACAATTGGAGAAAAGTCTATTATATAGACCATGCCCCTTGACTATCCAAATATGGACCCCTCTTGCCCCCCCCCCAATAAAAATGTTGGAGCTACTCCCCTGGGGTAGATGGATCGTCTAACAAGAGAAAAAATAAGGAAAAATCAGGATAGGAAGCACTGAAGTGTCTCCTTTTTTCCCTTTTTTTCTTTTATTTCACTGCTGTGTGGTGCTAGAAATTATAATACTTAATTAAAAAGGAAAAAATATCACGAGGGGTAGGAACTGGGTTACGACAGCCACAAAGCAGGGTTGTAATCCATGGGTCGGCAATCCGTGGCCCGCGGACCACATGTGGTCCGTGAGGCGTCTTTGTGCGGCCCGCAAGATACTCACTCCGACGCAATTGACGGACCATATTACACACCATACCAATGCATAACAGAGTGAAAAGGGGCGCCGTCTAGGATTCTGCCTTCTAGCATTCTCGAAAAAATCCATAAACACCATTTAGCATAGTTAGTTTGATGTTCAACCATCCAAATAAATTATTTTGGTAAGTTAAAATTTTTGTTTTTGAATAAACCTACCTCAAATTTTGAGAAATACCCTCCCCCCCGAAAAAAAAAATTTCGCCTTTAGATTTTCTTTTTTTTTAGTTCGGTAAAATTTAGTGTTTGTGGCACCAAATGAAATGAATGTGATGAAATGAATGTGGCACCAAATGTTACTTGTTCATCTTGTGACACAATTTTAAGAAAAAAAAACACGCTTGATTTTGTAGTTGTGTCATCTGGTATATAGTGGTACAGAAAAAAATGGTACAAACTGCGACATATCCTACTGTGTACCAGACAACACCCATCTACACAATCGAGGGTAATTTTTTTTTCATCCAAAGATAATTTTCTTCAAAAGGGTTTAAATATCTCCAGGTTGTCAAAGGAGTATAGATACAATGTCGCAGGAACAGAATAAGGTATTAAGTTTCAACTTTCAGGGAAACTAGAAGGGGAATAAAACTAAATCAAAAGGTACAATACGTGTGCAGACTGACCAAATGGTGTATGTGCAAAATCCCAGGGGGAAAAGGGGGATACATTGCAACATTCAGAGCATATTGTTGAGAATGCTGAACTAAATAAAAAGACACTATGTCCATCCAAGTTTGTCCTAAGGGAATTTACAACATCTTATGAACAGATAAAGGTATTAAGTTGAAACTTCAGGACCTGTTGAGGGGAATTGACAACTAAATATGGATGTTAAAATGGCCTATCTGTAATATATCTGGGATGGATAAGGTTATTAAAGCGAATCAATCAGGGGATATTGCAGTGTATATTAAACACAATCAAACTGCACTTTATGTATGCAGGCTGTCAAAAGAGCAATTGAACAAAATCTGAGGAGCAGGTGAAAGTAATAAATTGAACCTTTGAGGGCTACTACAACTACTACTTATGCAATTAGTATTACTGCTATTGTGACTGTAATCTGACTGTAATATGTAATCTTGAAAAAATGAAAGCTCTTGCGCCTGATCTCATTTTTTCAAGTTTTTCATCTGCTTATATTGACGGTCAGGATCGGTCCCAGTGCTGGTGGCATCCTGGGCAAAATAAATTACGGCCCTCTCTCCTGACTCAAAAAAATGAAATAAAGCCTCAACCGTGACGTCTCCTCAGCTGTAGCACCGTAGCACCCCCAGACATGACGCCAGGGTAGACAACCATATAGAAGTCAACCGTAAAGTGGGGATGTAGACATATGTATATTTTACATATGTCATAGATTATATCTGTTCCCGAATATAGATTCCTGCTATTTGCAGGGATTCCTAAAACCCCACTGGCAACAGCTTCAGAGTAACCAAAATAGGCCCTCGAGGACGAACTATATCACCGATCGGATTACATAACAACCCTTCAGTGAAAGATTTGATGTTACGTCAATTGCCATTTTCGACAAATACATTCACCATCCTCCCACTAACGCGCTATTATTCTCCTTGCACCTTGATTCCCAAAGCCAATACAGCAAACACAGAAAAAGACGATGCGGTCGGATTATCTACGAAAAAAGACCCTTCACACAAAGTACTTACTCAGTGCACTAGGTACTTGAAGGAAAACTTCGTAAGACGCTACAGCTCCATTTGGAATCACCTCCTGAGTCAGAAGGCCCATCTTTTAATTCCTTTAAAAGGAAATTCGACAGACACAACCCTAGGGGAAAGCCTAGGTAAATGGTGGACCAGTGACATACCAGACTCTAGGTTTTTAGCAGCCTAACGCCGTCAATTTTTGTCATTAAAATATCATAACAGTATTTTTATACAAGCCATTATATTTAACTTTGATGTGATTAATCATTTTAGTTCCTGATTGTTTTGGGTATGAATTATTCGCTTAAGTTCGTTTAGGTTGACTTAATCAACTTTTTTTAGGTGTTACTATGACTCCTTACTTTTCTCTGAAGTTTTTTTTTTGAAACATTATTGAAATTAATTTTGAAGAATTTTTTTAGGACAGTGAATTTTTTAGCTCACAAGCTATAAAAATATTCTTTAGCAAATTTAAAGGCAAAATAGGATGATCAGCCGAAGAACTTAGTTTTAGTATGAGATTAAAAGTCTCCCTTCCCGAGATTTGATCCATATTTTCACTCTTCACAATATTCTATGTTTTGTCTTAAAATGTATCTTTTCTTCTTTTGTTTCTTTTCCTCTTTTTCCTCTTTTTCATCTTTAGTGCTTGAGCCAGTAGTCCCATGGATACTGTGTGGACCTATGCATATTACTTCTCCTTATTACTGACATGAGCAGCTCAAAATTTTGTAAAAAGATTCTTTTTTCTGCAGAGCATGCAGTTACAGTTATTCAGCTTTCAGGGCAAAAAGTACAGTTTTTAGAGATCAAATAAATCAAGATAGCTAACAACCTCTCAACCTCGCTAAAAACTTTTCAGTTTGTTTTATGGTGGTTTTCTCTGCGCTATGACTCCCAGGCCTCAGGTATGATTATCAATATTTATTGGTGAAACTTGTATAGTTCACTAAGGAGTAGCATTCATGAAGACAGGTTAAATTTTATTGCTTTCGCACCATTTTATTACAGTCTAATAATTACAGTCTGTTTTGACGACAGGAATTCGCTTATAGTAATAATTTTTTTTTTTTGAGTCTATTTAATATAATTAATTAATTTAGTTTATTTATTCTAATTTTTTATATAGTTTCTATTTTATTTATATTTTCTTTTCTTCTCCTTCATATGTGAGTAAGTGATCATTTTAAATTTTCTTTTGTTTTTTATCCTTGAGTATGTAATTCATATGTCTTCCCTCTTTGTACAGGCCAATGAGCCTTTGAGGGATTTATAACATCTAATATTGTATGTGTATTTAATGAAGAATAAAACTTATCTTATCTTATCTTAGGTTTCAAATTAGACCGTGGATTCTGTCAAGTCCTTTCCATTTGGTTTGGCTTCTGGCCTCTTTTTTTGGTTACAGTTCAACACCAAGGAATCCTTGGTGTTGTTGTTGCCAACAGAGTTGGCAAGAGTGTATTTAGCAAAATTCTTCCTAAAACTTTAAATGCCTTTAATTTTTATAGACAATCTTTTTCCTATGAAAATAGAGAGTGACCGGAAAACTTAAAATTAGCACATACTAAACTACATAAGAAGTCTCTGGTTACAACGGAGAGCAGTGACCAGCAATGAAGAAAAAAAAATCAAAGAATTTTTAATACATTTTTACAGAAATTACGATCAATAATTAAGTCAAGCTTGAAACCAACTATTTCTGCGATGAATTGCCATGTTATTATCATACTTAAAATTCGGTAATTGATAAGGTATTGGTAATAGCATTACCATAATTACTATAAATGAAGGAGAGGTTCAATCTTTGTCAAACCATTCTTACAACTGGAGTGTCATCGGTGCTTTACTGAAAGCTATATAAATTGCTTTAACCATTACCAACTGATGTCAGAATGTTTTATTTGGCTATTGATTTTATATGCTTTTGGATGAAATCAGCTTGAAAGGAAGTAAATTAAAAAGAAATATGGCTTTCTATTGAAATCAAAATTGAAACATAAAGTTCAAAAGAGAGAAACCAAATAGTTCGTCGTAGCGAACTGTAAGTAAGGAGCGACCCAGTTCAAAAGTAACCGAAACTGTAAAAACCGGAATTGTGATACCAATAGATACATCAAAAAATTTGCTTTTAAATCTGATTTCGAATATTAGTCTTACACATGGAAGGTTACGAGCCTGAGAAAATTTTCCTGATTTTCGAAAAAAAAGAAGAAACAGCCCCTAAAAGTCTATTGATCTCGATGAAAATCCTACCATCAGATTCAGCGTACCAGAGAACCCTACTGTAAAAGTTTCAAGCTCCTATCTGCAAAAATGTGGAATTTTGTATTTTTTGCCAGAAGAAATATCACCGATGCGTGTTTATTCTTTTTTTTCCAGGGGTGATCGTATTGACCCATTAGTCCCAAAGTATCGGAAGAGGGCTCATTCAAATGGAAGTTAAGAGTTCTAGTGCTCTTTTTAAGTGACCAAAAATATTTGAGGGCAACTAAGCTCTTTCCCCCGCCCTTTTTTCCCAAAATCATCCGATTAAAATTTAGAGAAAGCCATTTTGTTCATCATAGTTGAAAGGCTAACTATACGTTTGCGTATAACATGACCCCCCACAGCCCCAGGGGAAAAGTCTTTACGTACAAAATTTGCCCATTGTTTTTCCCATTTTCGGTGGGGGGGGACAAATTTTCTGCTGAGGGTTTTTCCACAGGGAATTTCTCAATGGAGAGGGAAGTTTCCAAGGAGTGAGCTTGTCAGGGGAAATTATACACTGGGGGAATTTGTCAGAGTTATTATACAAAATTCTTTTTATATGCCTTGCTTTCTCTTTTCCGTCTCAATTTTACGTGCAGACTGGTAATTTTGCGGGGTAAATTATCACCGGGATTAAATTGTCTAGAAAATATTTCCGTGGGTGGGGTATCACCGTGGAGGTGGGGCCATATTTTCTGTATTATTTAAAAAACGATAAGAAATGAAATGAAAAAAAATTCAACTTAATTAAAGAGCAACATTAAAACTTAAAACGAACAGAAATTATTAGGTATATAAAGGGGGTTGCCGCCTCCTCAACACCTCGCTCTTTACGCTAAAGTTTGAATTTTGTCCCGATTCTTTAATAATGACTCCTGAAACACAAGGGTCGTTTAATTAGAACAATAAGACGCTTCTTTAAAAGTACTAAAATACTTTAGCATAAGAGCGAGGTATTGAGGAAGGGGTAGATCCCTTCGTATATGTAATAATTTCTGTTCGTTTTAAGTTTTAATGTTGCTCATTACTTTCAGCTGAAAAAACTTATTTTTTTTCATTTAACTGCTTGAAACATTACCAACTGATGTCTCTGAATGTTTTATCTTACTATTGATTTGATATGCTTTTGGATGAAATCAGCTTGAAAGGAAGTAAATTAAAAAGAAATATGGCTTTCCATGGAAAGCAAAGTGGAAATTTAAAGTTCAGAAGAGTAGAAACTAGCTTGTAAGATGTCAAACCAAAAATGAGGAAAAACTACTATGATTGAAGAAATGAAACCTAAAAAGAACTGGAATTATAACAAACAACTGAATCAAACCTTAAATAAGCAAAAATCACTACAAATAAAGGGGTGCTACTCCTCATCAAACCTTTGAAAAGGCAATAGTTTCGTATAAACTGTGCTGAAAGCATAGTTATTTACATATTATTCTGTATTATTATGTAATATCATTTACATATTATTATTTGGAAAAGGCAATAGTGTCGTATAAACTGTGTTGAAAATACAGTTATTTATGTATTATATACGTATTATTTACAATAAATTGCTGTAAACTGAACGTTCTAAACATAATTTCCTTTATGAAGTCTGCTGTTGTTACAATACCAGCTTTAAAATTCAAGGTCCATATTTCATCCAAACATAGGTATAAGATCAAATTTTTCAGGTAACTCAACTTTAATATGGTTACATACCACATAATTAAATTTGCTGGAACTACCATACCTAAAAAATCACTTTAATCATGTAAAATGGATTATTAAAATTGATAAAATTCTCAATTTGATGGTTAAAATTGCATCTAAAATTGCACAAGAAAACATTTTTTTTACTAACATGAGTAACATATTCAAAAAAACATATTTTTTTGTATTATGCCTGCAGCTGTAATGTCATTTTAATACCGAAGGTCAAAACATCATCTAAAAATAAGTAGTTTATTTTTTTTTCTACAGGTAATAGAACTTTTCTTGCTTGACTATGGACTTGAGCATAAATGGAAAGAAAAAGACGGTGAGTACCTGACTGTGGAATTTTTCTGCCCAGCTTCGCTCATGGATGAAGTTGTCGATACCTTCAGTCATGCGGGCATTGGGACTAAGTATAACTCTTCTTATAGGTAATTTTTACAGTTAATTTTGTGCGAATAGAACACACTTTTAGTTAATTTTACACATAATTTCTCGTTTATTGGTGAAACAAAAAATCAACGCTGCCGGAAGCCTAACCAAGGGGATCCCTCATTCTTCAAGATTACCAAGATTCGTAGCCTCTATGGTTTCTCCTTGGCTTCAATGTTTCAACATAAGACAACAGTTTTGCAATCATTACCTAACTGAGATTTAGCTTTTATACATCTGTTGAATTAAATTATTAAAATTTGCTTTGCAATTTTTAAATTGAAAAACACGTTGAAAATCGTTGAAAAAAAGTTGTCGATATGCCAATAAATCCCGTGGAGAAATATTAAGAATATTTCATAATCAAGTTTAGATTATTTGCTAAGACAAATTCTAAGAAACATTGTAATTCTGGCTCAGTGAATGAAGATATCGGAAACTATGGAACCCAATTATATAAGTACCTTTTCCTTTTGCTGCAGGTTACAGATGAGGACTTGTTGCAAGGTCACATGCCTCGCATGGAACATCCACCTCGTATATACCAAACTCTGTCAAAGTAGAAAGTGGTACTGGCCAGCATTACATCAAAATGGTCAAGTAGAGCCGGTCGTGAATTTATTGTTATAGGGAGCCGAGACGTAACTGCAAAAATTTGATAGATTTGGACTTTTAAGTTCCATTCCAGTAACTTAAACCCTCATCTTAAAAAAAAACTTTGTAGATTTCCGTATTTTATCAAAGTTTTCTACATTTATCATATAACTCCCTTCTGTCGAATTTTTAAGAAATCAGAGACCCTCCCCACTTTTCAAAACAAGTTCCTGTTTAAGTACCTGGATCCCCTGCTATAAAGGAACTGCGTAGTAAGAGTTCTACAATTAAAACGTCACAGATAAATAAATTATGTATGCAACTCGAAGGGAACTCAGTGCGTTTCACTTGTCACATTCTTTGACATACACATGCTATTTATTTTTTGAAACGGAATTATAGGATGGCATACATTTTTAATCAAATCCTTAGAAGCCCCAACGCTTGAATAGGAGCCCTAAGGCCCCCCTTCCTCACAAGATTGATTAAAGGATTTAAGCCTTGGCCCACTCTCATTAAGGTAGCAAAAACTCCCATCTTTTCCTGGTGGTAGAGGCACTCTTCGTTGAAAGATTTTGTCACTCGAGGAATCTGGAGGACATTTGATTTTCGGCTGTTTGGAGGCAGGGAGGGGGCGACATCTTCAAGAAACTCTGTGCTCACTAAACACGTTTTCTTAATAAACCCTGAAGATTATATTATCAGAAGTTTTTCTGAGGTCTATTCACTTTTTTTGCTCTATTGGGTTTGATTCCCCTCCCGCCACCAAAGACAAAAAACGTAAAATATTTGAAAAGCAGCATGAGCAGAAACCGCTTTTACTAATATCATAGGGAACCAAAGGGCCCACAGATTCTCGAAAGGAGTGAACTAAGAAAAAAATATTTCAAGAGGGGAGATGTTGGGGAAAAAGTTTCCCAGATAAGTAATAATTTATTCTAATATCGCCTAATTTTGCACTATTTATACATTTCTGGTCTTCCATTGGGAATATTTCCTTGTGTTTCTATTAAATTGCGCCCCTCTGTCTCCTTAACACAGTCAAGAGTAAGAAACTGGCTCCTTTGCTTTCCGTACATATGATATAGTGTTTTTTTTTGTTTTGTTTTTATCAAGACAGTCACGGAATTAAACCCTGAATGAGCTTCGAGGGAGTCTAGAGGGTTCACACACTGTCATTTTTCACGTACACATAATATGCCATTTTGAAATAGAATAATTGCAGGATTCAAATGCTTGATGAAATCCCTGGAACCTCTTACCGTGTAGGTAGGACACCTGGCGCCCACTAAACTTTCATTAGAAGTATTTTCTCTATTATATTCCTTATCTCTAGTATTTTCCCGACTCTTCCCCCAAAAGACCTCGTCCCCACATTTTATAAGGGCTAATTTGTTCCTGGAGGCTATATCACTCAAAGAATTTTTGTGAGCTAGTGGTTATTTTTCGTGGAGGAATCTTATTAGCCAAGAAATTAGGAATTTTTACCCCTCGGTTCAGTCAACCACAGAGATTTTATTTCCGGAAGAATTTTTAAATACTGACGATTATTTGGGGACTCTTTTGGGCGGGTTTTCCACCCTAATTATAAACAAATACTTTTGTAGAACTTTCTTTTTACATGCTGCACGTCATCGTTCAGACTATTGTCATATGAAGCCAAGGACATGCACTGATTTTCCTTACCGACAAGAACCTTAAAATTGTTTCTAGGGAGTGGGGGAGGAAGTTTAAAAGTTATGTCTTTGCTAGAAAAGCGTAAATGTTTCAGAATATAAAAATAGCCTTTTTGAATATTTTTATCTTCCAGGGACGTTCGAGGGGAGGGATCTTTTTTTTCCTTCCATTCACAAAATGGGTCTCCCTGTACTGATCCTTATCCATCAGCCTGTTTAAACCTGTTTTAAGTATTTTGATGTTTTATTTTTTTTTTCAGGAAAGGGCTCAGGTTCTCTTTTAGGATTATTTTAATCTTGAACTTTGCAAAATCAGGTACTAGTATCTTATAATAATATCCATATCATCAATGTAGCCTACTTCATCCTGATGTTGATCTCCTTTTTCAGAATAACTTCATGCTTGTGCTATAAATCTACTCAGATGAACGTATCATTAAACGTTCTCGATAAGAAAAGGTTAGTTTTTTTTTCTTACCAATAGTTTACCATTCAAGAGGGTTTAACAACTGATTGACTGCGGTAGTAAATTGGGCAATGAGGGGGCTAGTTAGTTTATTGAAAGAAAATAGTTGGTAAATTATTTAAAATACAGAATAAAAATTTTTACAAATAGCTAAAAGGTGGGTAGCGTGGGCACCAATTAAAGGGAGAGGAGGGGCCGGAAAGGGTAATCATCCGATATATTTTGTACCTTATCTATTAAATACTGAAAAACACCCATTTTTCGTTATTTTCATTGAAAAAAACGGTAAGGGCAACAAAATTCCCCACCCCCCTTCAGGTTTTGAAAGAAACTTTGGGCCGCGAACCGTTCTTTCGAAGATGATTTTTGGTAGCTAGTTGGCAGTCATTACTTGAATGTAACCAAGCCAGCGGAGCTGTCGGCTTTTGATCCGGTGTAGGAGCATGGATTAAGTTTACGAATGTCTTCATTGGATCCCAGGTCAACTGAGATAACCTTGCTTTGCAGCGGAAATAAAATAACTTTGAGTACTTACAAGATCTCAATGAGAACCGAAACAAAAAAGTGTGCATGTCTTATATATTTTAGGATAATAATATAATGAAATCAGATTTTGAAAGACTAACTTCCTAGTTTTTTACTTTTTATCGAAGCCTACTAAATTTTAGCAAAGAAGTGCTACGAAAAGAAAGGGCCATAGGAACCTCCTCTGTATTATAAAATTAAGAAAATTTTGAACTAATTTGTGGGGTTGTTATCCCGCATAAACTTCCCCTGGCATACTAGAACAAAATTTTTCCATTAACTTTTCATTGAACATGCTAAAAAAAACTCCCAAGGTGTATGGGTGACTTTTGGTCATCTGATAAATGGATTCGACATGTTAAATTTTTCTGGAACAAATTCCTTGAGTGACTTCTATCTTGCAATTTACCTTTGGCGAATTTGCAACATTTGCAGAAATGACACAAAAAAGGAAGATATGAAGTCTCCTGTATTATATTAGCTTTCTCAATATAAATCCCCTTTATTAACTTTTCATTCACAAATAGTGATTTAACATGCTTGCAACATTTTTGTAACGTAGAACATCATAGTTTTGAGCCTAAAATTTAGAACACAAAATAACATCAATGATTTGCAGAACTTCAACCTATTTCTTCAACGATTCAAGCTAACTTTTGTATTTATAATTACGTTTTTAGGAAGTAATACCGAAAATACAAGTTTTTGTAGTAAACTTTCGGATTTTTTGGGGTTTTTTCCCTGAAATA